>DWNH01001038.1:0-12325 GCA_018249895.1 Tiana niger
GATACATCTGTGAATATAGGAACCACTACTTTCTGTGAGCAATTACTTATTAATCTTCATGTATTGTTTTATTGCACTGCGTATAAATTAAAAGTGTACACTATAAAATTCACCGAGTTACTTTTCAGTTACCTCTAAAAAGTGCGCCGACTTCTATGCAGATCTAATCAATTCGAAGAAAATGAAATAGATACCTATTAGCTATCGCAGAACCCATTACAAAATCACAAACGAATAAAATCTAAATTCATAGCGAAAACTTATTTCTCAGGGCATCACACCAGGGCTGCATAAGAAATGCGCGAGCGCGTTCACAGCGACAAATTTCAATGTAATCTGTATAATATTACAATTTGCCGAATGAATTATTCAATATGGCGGTCGCGGCTCGATCTTTATTCGATTATATCGAGATTTACATATGTACGTAATGCGCGCCGTGGCCTGTACCTGTCGTCCTAGTAATAGTTACCGGCTTTAGGGCGTTCGGGCGACTAGGAACACAGCCAGTGGGAGATCTAAACTGTGTTAGGAATGTACAATGCTCTGGTATCTTTAATAACATATCAGAGGTATGTTAGGTTATGGTAACGGCGTTGGAGACTTACTCCGGACTGGGTTTAGAAGCCTGAGAGCACAGAGCTTGCAGTGGAAGCGATATTACTGCTTAGGGGGTGCGCTAAGTAAAAGTGCCTGTTGATGCTACAAAAATGTTTTATTAGCAGGCCTTCCGTTACATAGCAGCAGGATAGCTGCATTTGAATGTTTCTTTTATTCAAAAATGAATCTCATCTCATATTTTGAGTGTCATTATTATTAATTTGATTCGGTTTAATTTTAATTAATTTTTTTTTGTTTTATATAACTAAAGTAAACTATTGACATAGGCGACTACATTTTGTTACAAAAAATATCATTATGATCGTCAAGATAAAACCTTGCACAGATGATTTATTTAAGTCGTAGAGAAATGATACACAACTGCCTTTCTTGCGATTAATCACAACTAAAATAGTATTATGATAGACGTTCTATCAATCTCCTCTAGTTGATACCTACTCGTACACTTACATGTGTGTAAATCATTCTCGCAAATCGCGAGCTGCGACTAATCCTGCAGTATTAAAACAAGGCGAAGAAAATTGCATATCAAAGACCTTCCATTTTGTTTGGTTTTGCATTTACTGAGTCTACTAGAAGATTTCCAGCGACACTATATATTATATAGTATCTATCGGTGATCCTGAGTCGTGGATACCATGGACACACAAAGACAATTACACCAACACCCAGACCGAAATCAGAAATCTAAATTAGAGGCCATTCTAAGAAATTGTACTTTTGAGTACAACTTCTCTAGCTTGTTTTAGAAATAAAAAATCTAAAGTTCTTAACAAGTCCATACAAAAAGCAACCTTTAAAAGTTATAATTGTTTTAGACCTTCACGGTTGTTTAATGATTTTAACACAGTACTCACGGGATGTAAAAAGTTTTGCAGGCTATCGAGCTCCTGATATTGCACGAGTTGCATTCTCCATGTTGTGTGCACTATGTTAATTGAGCAAACTGAACTCGATATCTTAAAATCAAAGTCATAATTGGTACTGATGAAGAGTACGCACGGGCGCGGGCACGGGCTAGTAGCGGAACTTCTTAAAAAGCGGGTGCTTGTTGTGGTGCGCGGCGCGGCGGTGCTCGAGGTAGAGCGCGTCGTCGGCGCCGGCCAGCGACGCCAGCGAGCCGCCAGCGCGCCGCGCGCCGCCCGCTGCGCCAGCCGCGCCCGCCTCGCGCTCCTCCTCGCACTCCGTCTCGGACGCCGCCAGCACCTGCACAACTCACGTTTACTATCTAGTCCATACCACACACCCATATCATATATTATGGACAACTTTTATAAAAGCTTTCCAATTTGTGAGCAATTTTCGCATCGCAGAAATATTGTATCGTTAAAGATAAATCTTTACTAGATGTTTTTTTGTAAAATGAAGTATATCTTTAATTCAAAAATGTTCTTAAACTTTCTCTTTTATTTAGTTTTTTAATTGATCTTTGTTTAAAGCCAAGATTATACTGCGGCTATAAATATACTGGCATTTAGTGGTATAGGTAATATTCAGTATGTTTGTGACTGTATAGGTAAATAGATAACAAACAAAAAGTCTGAAGTATATATTTAATATATTAAATAGAAGTTTTTGATATCTTCAACTTTTAATAAACTACCTCTTAAAAACATTTAACAACTGTTTGGGACTATGGCAATTTTTTCTTTTTCATCGAAATTCTTTTTTTTGTTTTGACATTAATTGTTGATACGAAATAAGAATTGAACAGAATAATTTCGCTTAGATATTTGAATCCGTGAAAGGTATTGACGATATTGATATTATTTCGGCATACAAATATTTATTTGTTTTAATTTCTTAAAACTTTATTCATATGTAAGTAAATTATTTATGGTTCAAAGTAAAACATATATCACTATATCTATCTACCATATATATCACTAAAACATTGCAATACATTTCAATACATACTTGTTGCAATAACATTCCCTGCTCTTCTCGTGTTCCATAAAACAAATCTGGTTCCTGTTCCATACCTTTCAATTCTGTTATAACCTGAAAATAAAGCCTTCAGTTAATTGTTGACGAAAAAGTGCAGAAATCACATTGGATAAAAAAAAACGAAGTAAATTGCGAGCAAAAATGATGTTTCATGACAACGCCCCCCCCTCACAAAGCTCAAGTAACGACTCAAGCAGTGACTTCTAGCTAGAACAGCTTAGTTTTACAGCTCAAAGATCAGCTTAGGGGCAGAGAATTTGGAGATTATAGCGAGGTCATGGCCACTGTTAAAGCTTTTTGGGTGGAGCAAGGTAAATAATATTTTGTTAAAGTGAATTTCTTTGGAAAAAATATGGAGCAAACGTTATGACATATCATGGGACTGAAGTAAATAAAGATATTTTTTAACCTTAACAATAGTTTGACAGCGTTTATCATAACTTTTGGATCAATTTACAGTAAATAATGAAGAAAAAAATAAAGCAACATTTAAATTTCGAAGACAAATTCAACTCACACCCTAAGCTGTATTCAGGATAAAGTTTAATATTGAGATTATCCCAGGCCAAGATGTTTTCATGGAGTTTTGTTAAAAAAAAAGATTTTACATTTAACTGAGCTAATAAAAATGTTGAAATTGTTAAAATATCTACACAGGTTAAGATTGCCTGAATACCCATTACATGCATGTATGTATAAGTTTCAGTAAATCATAAATGGCAGTAATTAATGTCTAAGTTGTACTGTGACCGATGCTTTAAGTAAATACTTAAAGTCCAATAAGTTAAGAAAATATAATAGACTTCTTACTTACCTTATAACTGTAACCTTGATTGACCAGAAACCTTTGTCTCTTACGACTGTAGGCCATTTCTAACGTGTCTTGCGATACTAATGTGTAGAAAAATGCATTGTACTCTTCAGCTAAGGCCCCTTTTTTAGCTCTTAAAATACGACCTGAAAATAAAAAAAGGGTTAGAAACCTATTGTATTTAATTATAAAAAATAAAATAAAAGAGATGTCTCGATAGAGTGGACTAAACTAAATAAACTTAACAAGTTCAGAATTCTTTGGTTGGTAGATGTAGGTCGGTACCAACCAAAGAATACTGTTAACCCAAGATAATCTCATGCTTTACTACATCTGACTGAAAAAGTTTAAATTTTAAAATGTACCTAATCTTTGTGCTTCCTGTCGTCTCGAGCCTCCGTGTGAAGATATCTGAATTAAAACGTTAGCTTCGGGCAAATCGAAACTGGTGTCCGCCACCTTACTGACGAATATTGTATTGACTTTCGGATTGAACTTGAAGTTTTGAAGAATCTGAATTCTTTCGTTCTGTGACGTAGGACCATAGATGTATGGCTTGTTCATCTTTACCGCATAGTGTCGAAGAGCAAACACATTGTCTGAGAACACAATGGTTTTGTCGCCGCGACGCTCGTGATATCTGATCAAAAACTGACAAGCACGGAACTTGGACGGATTCATGACGTACAACAACATCTTTTTATTTATTCTGAAAAAGAAAAGAAATATCTACTTTAGTAGTAGTCTATGATATCCTGATATATAAATTGATTTCTTTTATTGATTGATTGCTTTTTATATAATAGTTTATATAACTACTATATATATAATAGTTCCACTACAATCGTGTAGGGGATGAATTGTGGCGTACCACTCAGGTTCGGATTCAGTCCCATCTACGAGGTACGTACTCAGCTTGGAGTTTATCGTAATGTTTCCGAGAAGCATGAACAGGAATGAGTGAGGAGGTAGCATAGGGAACTACATACATATATATACTATTATGTCCTATAAAGTATATCTCATCTCGATTACGCATAGTTATGTAGTTTTTTTTATTTATTTTTGCGAACAAAACAAGATATACGTATAAATTTACTTGACTTGACTTTTACTAACTTTTTATTAACGCTTAACACTCATAGCCCCACAGTAGGGTTTTAAGGTCTGTGTCTTGGGTACCATGAACACAAACAAGGACAATTACACGAACACCCAGCCTGAGAACAGAAATCTAAATTCATCATTTTAACTTCTGACCCGCGGGTAATCGAACCCACGACCCTTGGAGTGGTGGACCGGCATGTTAACCACTACACCACAGGGGTCGTCATAGTCAGTCGTTGAAAAGAATAATAGACTGATAATAAATGATCATACTTTTGTATGAGATATTCACGGTAGAACTCCGGCGTCATGGGACACCACACCTCAGCGCACTGCACGCGCGCGATGTACCCGTTGGCCTGCAGCTCCAGCCAGTTGGCTTCGTACAACTTCGGCCCGATCAAGAAGTTCAGATCCGCGATCTTGTCATCCTCGCGCAGCAATGTCGCTGTTAATCCTGTATTTAGCAAGAAATTCGAGTATGAGGATTGTATTCTTCAGTATATAATATATCGGATAAAAATAAACATAACTATAAGAATAACTGTAGCTTAGTTTAAATTCAATAATCGCAACAACGCCGACGTCATTTTAGACCTTGTATCCACAGTTTGAAATTGATATCAATCTAACGTTATACGCAATCTGTAGATCAATCTGCTTGCTATGTGTTATCACTTACACGTCACGTCACGGCACCGCTTTTACCATTAAAATGGATTGAATTGTCAATCTTGACAGCAAAAATTGGATCGAAATCAATTATTAATTTCGGCCGTAAATGGCATATTTATGATTTAATTTGACTACAAAACGAGAAATTTGGACAAAATCTATAGGACTAGAATGTAGATAATAGCCTCCTACATATAAAGCGGCGTCACGATGCTAGTCGCATACAGAGAGCACATATGCAGTACCGAGCTTGGCGTGCGAGTGCACGATGGTGAGCACGCGGCGGAACATGCGCGCGGGGATGGTGTGCACCTCGTCCAGCACGAGCAGCCCCCACTCCTGCGCCTGCAGCCAGCGCATGGTCTGTTCCGCCTCCCACGAGCGCCGCTGCCCGTGTGTGATCATGGAGTACGTCGTCACCAGGAGCCCCGCGCCCATCGGCTTGTCCTTCGCCTCCGACGTAAACCTGATACAAAATATAGGTAGGTACAAACGTGGTATACATATAAACAGACAAGTAACAAAAAGAAGAGAGAAATTGCCAGGTCCGACATTATGAAAATCGTACAAACGATTTATACGCTGTGTCCTGAACCTGGAAAAATGATACGCCTAGATTTAAATAAAAAATATGGCAATTTAAGTAATTTAATCATATAGTATTGTTGATTCCATGAATAATAAATATCAGTTAATATAAAGATCTCACTCTAATAATTTAGAAAGACTGTTTGCTCAGTGGTCAGAATTCTTTGAATGTCCACCATTTAATGTTTACCACTACACCACACGAGTCGTACACATACTATTGATTATTTTTTATTATCTTTCGTGCTCATCAATGATAACCAAATAAAACAAACAAGAAAATCGGGCGACAAACTGAAAAGAAAAACATAGGTAACTGTTGTGCAGTGAAGGTACGGAGGTACCTGCATATCATGCTGTCGTCGGCGGTGGACCAGCACTTGAACTGCTGCTTCCACTGCTCCACGGAGACGCCGGAATTGCAGAGCACGAGCGCGCGCTTGCGCACCGTGCACACGGCCGTCACGCCCACCAGCGACTTGCCCGCGCCGCACGGCAGCACTATCACGCCCGACCTTACGGACCAACGATTCACTACAATTACCTAATCGACACTTCTTTTTTTTATTGAATAAAAGTAGCAAACGAGCGTGCAGGCCACCTGGTGTTAAGTGGTCACTGCAACCCATGAATATCAGACGTTACCATTCAGTTTTTTCTGTAACATAGTTCTGCTTTTTTAGAGTCTTACTATAGACTAAACTAGTTTAGGAGTACATTTTTATTACCTAGCACGTCCATTTCCAAACATTTTCCGCAGGCTTTTTTCTTGGTAGGGTCGCAGGACTGCGGTGGGTTTCAGATCAATATTTATGTCAGGATTAACGGAATCGTTACGGAAGTCATATTCAGCTAGTAAAGGGTGCTCCAGTTCTATACACCGTTTTTGTATAACCTAAAAGGAAAATATAAATATTTGTATCTTTATCTAAAGAGTTTGAGTATTATTTCAAAAGGCGGTAGGATTAAGACAGTATCATTATCACATCCAATTCTGCTTCACTACATACAAGACGACCTCTTCCTCCTCCTTAGTCCTCAACAGTAGCAACGTATCTTACGATCTCAAGTAGGAATACTTGAGGTTGAATGTAGATGTTTATGTAAATGTATGTTTAAGCCATAAATAATAATGCTTATGGTAATCCTATAAATCAAAGTCACCTCAATCTTATCCGGGTCAACCTCGAACGCGACTGCGGTGTTGGCGGTGATGTCTGTGGGCTCATCGTCATCATCTTCCTTGTCCAACTGCTGATAGAATTGACTGATGTCTTCCGGGACCGCACCGTTAGCTGTTGCCTTGTCACCTTCGCCTATATATACATATAATTTGGTTAAAAACGTAGAAAACCACTACGCAGGCTACCTGATATTAAGTGATTAGACAAACCCCTACAATATCAATATCCAATCCTCACATAGGACTAAAGTTGTGCACAGAGAGATGCGTGCGTTATATTAGTTGCTATGACGACTAAGACGCTCGCCTAAAACTTAAATGATGCCCGCAATTAAGAGTTTCTTTCCGAAACACAATTATATTATTGCTTTGCGTCAGAAACTTGTATAGCGGTAAAACCTCCCCGGTTGTACGAGACTACCACTAAGAACACAATCAGCGGTATAGTTCTAGCCTGAATACATGCATGGTCAACACTGTAGACTGAAAGTTGCCTAAAAAAACAAGTAATAACCCTCCTTTTCCTTATAAACCTTCCTCTTGAATCACTCTACATATTGCTGATAACTGTATTAAAATCCGTTGAGTAGTTTAAAAGATCTAAGCGAACAGACAGCGGAAGCGACTTCATTTTATACTATGTAAAGATTACTACTGCAACCAAACATCAATCATTAAAATAGAATGAACCAGGTTTAGCCGTGGCAGTGGGCAGTTTCCCGGGCAGGTCGGAGGCGAGCAGCTCGTCGGCGCCGTCGCGCCGCAGCCGGCACTGCTGGATCACGGGGTCCTTCAGCAACTTCTGCAGAACTTCCACATGTTTACTCTCCACCAAGTACCTGTAACATGTCCACAATCAAATTAGGCCAATTTAACTTCTCTTCTTTTTCTCTTTATTGTTTAGAGTTTAGAGTACTACAATGTTTAGCAATGTTTGCAAGAACATATTTCTGATACATAAAAAGCAAGTTTAGTGAACTAATTTATTTATTTATTTATAAATTGCTGTAACTGTGTTAACTACATTGTGTATAGTTAATCGAATTTTACTCAGAAATATTTTTTAAAACTGTTACCTGTTATGCTTTAAAACAAGTTTCACTTTGCCGTAAGACAATGTGCAGAGTTGTATGAATTCTATAATACCAGCGGGTACAGCACACTTGCTCAGTCTTTGCAAGTATTCTATAATATCATTTGTTTGTAACCCCACAGATACAGCTGCATATAAACTGTATGCTGTTAATTTGTATTCATGTATATGTTGTGGTCTGTAGAAAAAGAAACATTATTACTTCTTATATAACTTATTATAAAAGTACATACAGAAAAAATAAACGTAATTCATATTATTTTAAATGTGTTCCTATTAAGGACTGTGTTCCTTTAATTTTTTTCAAATAATTAATTTAAAAAAAAAACTCTTGTTACCTACATTCACTCTGTAGATGAAGCAAACTATACAGAAATTTAGTAAATATAACAATTGTCAATTGAAATTAAATTTGATGATTTAAATGATTAAGAAGATTCTAAATTATGACACAGAAAAAAAAAGACCTGCACACTGGCTCAGCTATGGCAATCAAGAAGTCATGTGCATGTTTGTAGACTGGGGAAAATGCTTCCAGGAATATATGCCCGTTTGGCGCAACCCAAAGTGGACGACTGGCATTGTCTGGTTTCAGTTCCATTTGACTCCTATTAAACAAGAAAGTGTATTAATTGTATTTCGTTAGATATAAAGATATATATTTATAAACATTATAATTTGACACAGCAGTTGATAATCCTGAAGACAGAAAGACCATTCTCAGATGTAAGAGACTGCTCTAGCTGTACATGTTGCTTGTGGCCTTAAACTTCAATTAATCTAAATTCACCAATAAAAACCATTACATCATTTATTCTTAAATTTTAATACCCCACCTCTCTACCTAACCTAACTAAAACCTTAAGCTTTTTTTTGAGGAAAGAAATAGCAATCAAACATGCAGGCAGCCCTGTGTTAAGTGGTCTCTGCAACTCATAAACATCCTCAACTTCAACCTCATGAAGGACTGCAGTCCTACTTACACATTTGCTAATCCTGACAACTAAAATGGTTGCTTCATATTTAGTGTCTTTCAGCAAACATATTCACCTTCCAAAACACAATAAATTACTTTATGGTAGAAATGGGTGTAACCCTAGTGGTGTACTTTCCCCAGTAAGCAGAACCTGTAAACTGAAAAAACCTGAAAAGTGTAACTTTATTTATATCTTATTATATTTTGATTGTGATTCATACTACCTATAATCTTTGGCACCAAACTCGTCTTCTGGCACTTGATCATTTTTTTCAGCATCTTGCATAGCGGCTCCTGGTACACCAGCATTTTCGTTATTGTCATCATCTACTAAATCTATTGTTACATCTTCTTCTATTTTCTTTTTCTTCCCTGCAAATTATAGTTTGTATTAAAAAGTTGCATAACATTTAATTATGTAGACTCTTTACAATTACTTACATCAAAATAATTAATATAAATGTTATCACATTATACTATAGTTCATATATTGAACTCCCATATGTGGCAGGAATTTGGCATGACTATGTTTGACTTCAACATCCGTTTCGTAGCCTTATTTCACATTAAATTGATTGATTGATTGATATAAATTAATTAATTATAAATGAAATAAAGAAAGGCATCTAAACATACCTGATCTTTCACCCCCACTTTTTGAATCATACTTCTTGAATTTTTTTGGGGGACCCATTGTGGTTATTGTGTCTAAAATAAAATAATATATAGTCTTATGAAGTATTATGAATACTAACTGCAATATATTAAGCTAAATATTAGCACAGAACTGTACCAGTATATAAAAATTAAATAAATATTGAACAAATACTTATCAGGTAGGTTAAATGATGAAAATTATTTTTAAATCTGCACAAAATAATAATTTCAAATATAAATACTGCAACTTGTTTTAGTTATTCAAAATAAATGTACCTTCTTTTTTATGTTTTAGAAGTGTTATAGTCGGAGATCACAGACTACTTAGAAGAACTACGTATCCGAGATTTATTGTAAAATGTAATTATTTATTGTGATATGAAGACTGCAATGTCAGATGTCATTATGTAAACCACAGACTAAGGATTTCTGATCTTTCAAATGAGATTGAATTATAAAAAAAATCACCTTTAGTTAAGAAATTTCGATATTTTAATCGATTTTGCGGCTACGTGTATCCACCTGATACTCGAAATTTGACAATTTATTATTTTTCGGAAGAAGGGTGTGGTTGTCGAAGTACATTAAACACGAGGTAACCATTTTAGCTGAGAGCTAAGAGGAGAGAGGTGTAGCAACGCATCTATTTACAATCTCAGATAAAACTAGACAACCAGAGGTTGTATATAATGTAGAAGTCTACGAGTTACAGAGAAAACTCTACAACAGGTGGCCTGCACGTTCGTTTGATACTTTTTACAATTTAAAAACCAATTTTATTGCGTACAGCAAATTTTTCTCATAATTTTTTTTTACTTATATCAGTAAAATATAGAAAATTCACTACGATTTATATTATTGAAAGGCAGCCCTAGTTCTGTTCCACTGACAGGTTAACAACAGTATACTTGGCAGCGAAAAAATCGCGGGAAATTTTGAAAAAGGGTGGTTGCATTTTAATTTTCTATTTTAATATTTTGTAAATTCTCAACAGTTGAGTAAAATTTGTCAATATTTCTTACATTAATTTTAAATTAAAAAAAAAAATGTTACTCTAATTGGAAAAGAAAAACAAATTTTAAAAAAGGAGGAAACATTTAGCTAATCAACCAGATATTGGTTGCTAATGCTTAAATGACAAAAAATAATAATTCTCTAAACTCTATCCAGCCTGAAAGTACAGATAGATTCTAATAATACTGTAGTCACAGCACCTGGACAAATGAGAATATGAAAACTCTATACTGAATCTGATTCCTCTCCTTATGTTATTCATATACAAAATCCAAAGTTTATTAAATGATGGTAACTACTCTCTGTCTTCAAAAAATTTGGAAATTTTTGAAAGAAAAATTGGATTCAAAATATTATGAATGATAGTCTTAACTTAACTGACAGACCAAAATCATATCACCATGGCATTTAGTAATTACATAGATGCCAATGCATTTGTAAATAATGACTTCCTTAATGTAAACAATTGTAAAGCATTTATTTCAGGTGTAACTAGGTTGGGGATTGTCAGAGTAATTCCTGCAGATTGGTCTCTGGATGAAATTTTAGATAATATTAAACTTCCACTGGGCTGTGTGGAGAATTCTAAAACTCAGAAGAATAAGTTACAAAATTATTGTAGATGGATCCATATGTTGTGTTTACATTTGATGGTTAGGTTTTACCAAAGCATATATTTATTTGTTATAATAGATTACCTGTGGAAACATGTATTTTGCAAACCTTTTAGTGTTATAATTGCTGTTGGTATAGGCACACCAGGGAACAGAGTAGGTTAATTGAGGCAAAACAACCTCCTGTTTAATGTGTAATTGTACTTAATTGATTTATTTATTTATAATAAATATCCAATAAATATCTTTTCACAACTCTCATACAGCCATCCGATCCCAAACTAGGCAGAGCCTTTGGTAAACAGATAACTGATAAACATACAAAAATATTTTTATATAGATAACAATACACCCAGACACAGAACAAATATTTGAGTTCATCACAGAAACATTTGGTCTGGGTGGGGATGGAACCAACAACCTCCCATTTAGTAGTCAGGTTCGCTAACCACTAGACCAAGAGGCCAGGCAAAGTTACTTCTTTACTGATAAGTCTTGTCCTGAATTCAATAGGCAAAGGGTAATAAAATTAACCATGTTTCAAAAAGACATATTTGTGACGTTATGTTTGTGGTGCTAAGATGGGAAATTAATCATATTTTTCTTTCATGTTCTCCATGATGATCATTCCTCCTTTTTTGAAACACTTTTATCTCTCAAAGTTTCATCCTCTTCATCTATTTCTTGTTAATTATATGGCAATAATGTAAGTGTAAGTATATAAAATAGTACAACTTCTATTTTTAATAAAAAATCCAAATATAATGCTTTATTACTTTTTATGTAAAGCTAAAAAAAGCTTGCTTTCTTCCAATCTTTTTTTCGTAAATTGTTATAAACAAACAATATTCAATATTAATCAATCTAAACCAAATATGAAGGTTCGAGCGTTATACAGTATTTGAGTTTGCCTCGCTCAGACTTAATTTAATCTAAGAATATTACAAAGTTTATAATACTTAAACATTACCAATTCCATTTATATAAATTAATACATTTTCTGGCGTTGATAGGTAGGATATATGTATATTTTTACTTT
>DWNH01001039.1:0-12319 GCA_018249895.1 Tiana niger
TGGGTGTATTGTTATCTATATAAGTATGTATTTACAAAAAAAAAATATTTATGTATGTTTATCAGTTATCTGGTTACCATAGGCATAGTTGCCTAATTTGGAATCAGATGACCGTGTGTGAGTTGTCCCAAGATATTTATTTATTTATTTATTTATTTAATTAGCCTAGTTCTTTTCTTTGTTACCATACTTTATTAAATTCAAACTACATATTAGATCAACCTGACATTTTTCAACAGGCATAGGTTCGCAGTTCTTTGTCCTAATCACTGAGCTATTGGATGGACCGGCCAGAGCTATTGGCACGTTTGCGAGCCTTATCTCTGCTACTGTGGCAGTTTTCCTAAGCGCCAAGTACATGATGGAGCTCATCACTGCTATTGGATCTTCTACCACTTTCATCGGGTTTGGGGCCATCTGCATTCTGTTGTGCCTGTTTATCTTCTTCTTTGTGCCCGAGACTAAACAGAAGACGATCGCGGAAATACAAAAGGCTTTGAGAGGTGACAAGAGCGAGAAGGTAGATGAGGAGAACAAAGACAATAATGGCCGGTTTTGAGGTTCCTAGTGTAATTCTAGTTACCTGCTAGAAACTCCTCTAAGTTAGATTTAATTTTATTTACCTTATATGCTGATAATTTTTAGTGATGTAGTGATAGATATAAACTGTTAATTTTGTTGTTTACCTACTTCTATACCTTCGTGATGGATAAATATATGAAAGAAGATCCTGTCCATAGAATTCAATACCTAGAAATAAGTAGGTATGTACGAAATCTATAAAATAATATGGAACAGATAAAGTTGTTAATTTGTTAACGTTTCCCTGAAATATAAATAAATAAATAAATAAATATCTAGGGACAACTCATACACGGTTATCTGATCCCAAATTAGGCAACTCGGCCTGTGCTATGGTAACCAGATAACTGATAAACATACGTAAATACTTTTTTTTTGTAAATACATACTTATGTAAATAACAATACACACAGACACAGAACAAATATTCGTGATCATCACACAAACACTTGTTCTGGGTGGGGATCGAACCCACGACCTCCCGTTTAGCAGTCAGGTAGGTTCGCTAACCACTACACCACGAGGCCAGTCAATATAACAGTTATTGATTTAAATGTGATCCCTATCGTTAGCAATATATAGACCATTCCCGATGATTGCTGCTTTTAATTTTTTTTTCATGTTTAACCACTAAAATCTTGTTTGTCTGACTTTAATACAGGCTTTGAAGACTTGATTAATATTTGACTAGTGTATTATCTAAAGACTACAAACCGTTGTTGGATAATACAACAGAAGATTTGTTACTACTTATCATAGCGGCCTTGTAAGCAGTCGGCAAATTTCCAAATTTTATTTCAAACAATATTGCAAACTAACTCAAGTATTTCTCTTGTTAACCATGTCTGATGTCTTATGTGACATGTCTTATATGACATGAGAACGACAAGCATAACTGAGGTGTTAGAGAAATACGCCATTTAAGTGCTTATGCTAATGACATCTTCACGCATAGAAATGAAGTTATTTTTGGAGAAACGCTGTTACTTTACATAGGAATTTCAAAGCAAGAAGAATGCAAGAACAATATTATAATGGGACAATTTGTAACTAAATGGAATGGAAACTAAACAATCAGTCCACATGAATTTTTATCAGTTGTTTGGCTACCATAGTATAGGGATCAGTTGGCCATCTTTGAGTTGTCCTAAGATATATATGTATGTATTTATTGTGATATAGCGATGTCGATTTTTATAGGTGGTAAGCTGCCGCCCGGGGAAGTACCACCGCCACACCCATTTCTACCGTAAAGTAATTTATTGTGTTTCGGAAAAAGGGTGTGGATGCCGGAGTTCACTAAATACGAGGCGACCATCTTAGACCTCAGATGTAGGAACGCATCTATTTGCGATCTCAGGTAGGACTAAGGTAGGGGAAAGTAGTACGAGATGATCCCCTTCACTGAGGCGAGGGGGTGTCCAGAACTATGTATAACCAGTGAAAGCGATTAAATGACGTTAGTGGTTTCGGCACAATCGCAAAGGATCAACTTCACCCAAGGGATCAACTCGTACTACTTTCCCCTACTACCTTACCAGCAGAACAATTTTCGTCACTTATCCATTTTCCGTTGAGGAATAAAAAAAAATTGTGTGCTATTTTAGTATTTACTATTTTGAAGCCTGCTTTCAGTTGGGTCAAGCCCCTCCTACACCAAAATCCTGGATCCGCTACTATCCACCTCCTATCCTATCCTGTCCAGATACTATCCGGCTGCAGATGCTTGGTTTCTTCGGAGTCAGGGCGTGACCTCATCGCCACTACGGCTCCCTTAACAGAAAGCCGCTGCATTCTTAAAATCCTGCACGTAAGTTGATTTAGGGTTCCTAGAGTCTTGCGGTGGGTATGCCGCAGCAGACTCCGCTAGCTTTGCCTCTACCCTCAACCAGACCTCCTCCCGTGTCTCTACGTTTAACGCGGCCTTGGTTTTCGCTAGACCGACGTATCGTCCAGTTTTTAGGGGACGTCCTCTCCTTTTCGAAAGACCGTCGTTTTCTGTTCAGGCGATCCGTTCTCGTCCGGTCTTCGCCTCTTACAAGCATACCAAAAAATGGCTAATACCGTCAGAAGTGACGAGACTGCAGTCCGATACGGATGCAGCCTCACAATCTGTCCTCTCTTTCTGGGGCTCGGGGGCCATATCAATGTCCCCCTGACTCACTGCCACGTTCTCGTGAACTACCCGCGTTCGAGCGCACACACGCACCGCTCGCTCCGTAGCTCGCTGACCCACCCTAAGCTTTACAGAGGGTAGAGGATGTTGGTCAGTCCATTCTCTATGTTTATGCACAAAATGGGTTGGCGATGGTTTACCCCCTCGTCCTTACGATACTTATGACGCAGTGCAAGGAAATTCGGGTGTGGTGAAGAAGATATTGAGTAACGGTAACAGCTTTATTCTTAAGGTATATAAGTATTATTTATTACATTGTGCTCGCTGCACACGAAAGATGTTTTGTAACGAGTACATAGTAGAATATTCGGGCCGGCGTACCTAGACGGTTACCCAACACACGGTATTAGCTGCATGTACAGAGGCTGCGGCAGGGTCTCGAGAAAATGCTTAAAGATGAAGTTGTTGGAGGAGTAGAATGAAACATCACTTTAATATTACAAATGACTATAATTTTGTCACAATTTTTCCATACAATGTTAATAACTTTTTACCTTACTCCTATTTTTATAATACATTACTTAAATATTATTAATGTTGTATTTCATTATTTTAAAATCTTCCTGTTTAATTTCTAATTACATTCCACGGAGTCAGTTTCAGATGAGACATTCAATACTTTATATTCAAATAAAACATCACAAAGGACCATACAAAGTTAAAAGAAATTTTGAAAAACCTCGAGTACTTCATTATATTACACTAAATGTAATTCGATTAGATCTTATAATATACTAAAATATTTCTTGCTTAGTTCGCTACGAGAAGTATCGTTAAAAACTGTACAAACATATCGACTGTTACCGCTAGCGTAAATATACTGTAGAGGGACACGAACCGACCCTCCGCCGAGAAGTGCGACGTCGCTCCGCGGGGACAACAGCACGTACTATCATATCGTTCATTAATAATAGAGATAAAGGTATCCATTCATTGTACTTTAATAACGCGCATCTCGACGCGGCGGGCGGCTGCCGTGATGCTAAAATAATTGACTAAGTAATTCCAATAAAATGTAAACGGTCGGTGAGCCCAAACTTAACGCTATCTACACCGCGAGGGACGTGATATGTCGCGGGCCGCCCGGCCGCCCCGGCTGGCCCACTTCTGCATGCACCATAACCACTGCTACAACAACCAGGACAGCGACGCTCCCGCCGCCCCCAGCGCAGCGAGCTATCACAACAACAATGGACCAACACGTCGATGTTGCCTGAACTCCGTAACAAAATCGGTATATAAACCAGTACTTTAATACTAATGTAACGGCAAGTAATATATTAAACTAAAATATCTTCGTTGTAGTATATTTAGGCCAGCCAGGGCGAGGAAACTTGTACAAGATAACCGTGAACAACAAGCGAGTACAAAATACAATAATAATTACAATAATTAATTAAGTATCAATAAAATTGAGCTAGATTCGAACTCCGTCACCTGTCTTGACTCTTGTCGGTCACCACTAAACGCTATCCACCCATCCTGCTACAGACATAACTAAGATACCTCTTCGATATTCCAGAGACATATTGTGACTAACGAAACCCGGTCCTCGCGATGAATCGTTTCGAGCGAATCGATTCGGTCACGTAACCTAGCGGTTTTGTGTCTGTACACACTTCCGAGGCAGACGATATAAGTTTTATTGCTTTTTAAATTCGAGACCTAATGTAAAAAGTTTATTGCTTTGGAGTTCCTGCATCGGTGTTTTGGCACGGCAATACTGCGACGTTACAGCGGCGGTCGACCGGACGACGGCGGAGCGCGGGCTAGCGGAGCGGGAGCGACAAGCGACATTAATAATTCACAACCAAGCGACCCACGCCACGCCCCCCGGGCCCGCCCCCCGCCCTGTGCCCGATGACCTCCAGATCGGGCCGAGTTCGGACGATCGTGCGATACATTTTTCACGCGTGTTTTATTATTTTCACTTCACAGAGACACGCTCGTGCCCTGCACCGTCGGAAGTGTCGGATCTAGCGGCGTCTGCAGTCGCGCGAGCGACCGCACTCGGTCCCAGACCGCAGCGAGAGCTCGCGAAGTCGTACGACTGTCACGCAGGCGACGCGCGAGGGAGGGCTCCTGCCACTCCCGTGCACTTCTGCCTTTATGTTTATTCACTTACCTATCAACATTACCAACGAGAGACGCGCGAACGAACGAGGGGTAACCGGGAGAAATCAAACTTACAACAATCGTCCTAAGCATTAATCATTAGAGATAAATTTTAAAATTTTATAATATTGCCACGAGTCAGAATGAATTTTACAAAAATATACATACTGTACAAGTAGTCGAGCGACTCGATGCGTCCGCCGGTCGGCCCTGCGGGCCGCCGACACTAGAACTAACTCGTTGATACTGACTTAACCTACTCCGGCCGCGCGGGCCCACGGTCGAGGCGCGCTTCGTCCGGCGCCTCCAGGGGCTACCTCCCTGCGTTATTGTATTCAAGTAGGTTGATTACCGATCCCACAAGTAGCCGAACTCCCAACGCCGCACACAGATGCGTGAAGGAACATTGGTCGTTCGTTATTCGAGATGAAACGCTATGAAACTGGGCCCGTGTTCCTAGATTGGCGACGAGGATGTTGGAGCAAGTGTGTCCTCGCCCGCGGCGGTCGCCTCTCGCGATTACTTCGTAATTATTGCTTCTAATACTGTCCCGTATCGCTTCGCAAACTGGCCTCGGTAGAAAACGGATCACAGCTCTTAAAAATATTGGTGTTCATATCGTCAGTTGAGAATTGTCGCGGACGCGCAGCTCACGGGCCAAGCTCCGCGACCGGCGCCGATGAACCCTCATGCACAGACGGCGACCGCTAAACGTTTACGGCGTCCTCAACACATGCCGACAGCAGCTACTACTGTACGAACATTATGGATATGACGCTTGTATCGGCACTCAAGTCCAGGTAAGTGTATATAATTTTGTCACTATTACAGGCCAACTAACCTTCCGTGAAGTTATTGCAATCAGTTTCAGAGCCTTACATAAATGTAGAGCCACGATCATATTGTTCGTACAACAAACTGTTCTTGTACAGACACGCCTCTAAACCTAATTTATATAAGTAAATTATACCTACGAGAAAGCAGTTGAAAAGTGAACATTCAAAACGAATGGTTTATTACCGTGATGCATCCTAATCTACTAGTGTATATCCAAATACCGAACGATTGCGTATAAAACTTTTTAAAATATGAAACAATGAAGACAAATGTACACAAAGTTCTGGTAGAGCGAGCGACCACAGCCGCGACCTGCCGCCTCCCGACACTCGAAACATCATGTTATAGTACAAAAGCAAAATATAGAAGTACTAATATTATAGTAGATTTAAATAAAAATATAATATCAAAAAAGCGTAATAAAGCACTCATTATGTACAAAGGCGAAGATGTGACCGTGAACGCGCGGTTCACGAGCGTCGCCGCGGCGCGCCCCTCGACCCTGCACGCCCTACACCCCGGTACGCCTGAATGCGGTCAATGGTGATAACGTGAACGTAGATGTATACACTATAAAATGAAATACTCAGAGATACTATTCGAAGAAATGTATGAACGATGATACAAGTGCGGGCGCCGCGTATTCCTTACAAGGAAGGTGCAGAGCTTGAAGTGTCGAGGAGCGAGCGGCGGCGGTAACAAGTGTTACGTCATAAACAATATCAGTACAGTAACGCTAAGCGCGCACCCGGCGGGCCGCGCGCAAATCAATAATAATAAATATAAAATAATAAATCTTAAGCAATCTTAAATACCCTGTTGTTTTCATTTTTTAAAACTTATCATTTTTGCCCACCTGAATGACGAAAAATAAATAAGGACGCATTGAAGCGGTGCACCGGAGCGCCCGACGAACGGTCGCCGGGGAATAATCTACGTGACGGTAACATTATTCACAACGCGGGGCGCCCAGGCTCTGCGACTCGACCGTCCGACGACCGGCTGCGGAGTCGCGCGCACTCGAGTCGGGTTGTGCGCGTCGGCGGACGATAGAAACAAAGAGAAACACTCGCCCTCCACTCACGCGCGCACCATATCCCCCTCTCACACCACTCCATATCAAAACATCTCGGTTGCATTAAATCTACATAGTTCTCTAATTACGTATAGAGTCTCTTTATTCCTATGATCTTGCAGCGCGCTGGCCGTCTTCGAAGCGCGTGTAAGTGTTCTAGGCCACGCACGCGGCGGCACATGGGACGCTGCCACGGGACAAATGCTTCAAGGGTTTTCCGATTAGTCATCTAATTAAAAATGTAGACAAGAATAACTGCTAACTGAGTCACGCACTGTTAGCTAATATAGTAAATGTTTAATTAGTTAGAATACCAAATAGAATATTGAATTCATTTAAACTTGACTTGATACAGATTAGATTTGATTTAAAAAAGAAAAAAAAAAGACTTTCTAATTTTACCGGTTTAAAGCATTCTGTACTCAACCAACTGGTTTGGGTTTGAGAGTAGTCATTAAGATTGTTCGAAAACTAAAAACTTGACTATTGATGGGATATGGCGAGCAGTGTGTTCAGCGCCGTCCCGCGGCACCGTCCCCGCTGGGCTGCAAGCGGGCCGCGGTGAGCACGAGCCCGCGGCACCTCCAACACTATCATATATAAATTCTTTCGAGTAAACCTATCATTAACGTATATGTCTTTCTTACGTATGTTATTTCGTTTTCACCTTATATTTAAGACTTTTTAACATCGATTTTTGTGCAAAGAAAATAATTTTACCGATAAATAATTTTTTATACAACATTTCGTATCGTTCGGGTATCGATTCACACCGAAAGACATCAACTTTGCCTATGCGAAAGAACTAATATGCGGACTATTATAATAGGACCCCTAATCCGAAAAAAACGACCCATCGCCTAAAAACAATCAAAAATAGAAATAAAAACATCAACAACATACAAAAGACTTACAAAAAATATGATAACTTAGTGTGAAGCGAGCGCGAGCGGCTAAACGGAACAGTGAACCTTGCAGCACCCTCGAGACAGAACTAACTATAGGGTAGTACCAGCCACTCGTACAACACGTAGCCTTACAGTAAGATGGCGCACGATTAATAAAATATACATTATTAATAATTATTATGTAAAATTATGCTAGTCACTAGCGATCCGAAGCTATGTAACTGATTCGGTAACATTTAGTAAAATGCACGGTGTCCATGGCAACGCCGCGCGGCCGCTGACCCCCGGCCGTCCGTCACTACACCTAGCAGTGCACGCGCGGGGGTCAACGACCGCGTCCACAAAATGGCCGCCAAGTTGCGACTGTAAAAATAAGTACATTACAATTATGTATAAAAATGCTTAACTTGAATCGTAAATAGCATAACCACCTCCACGTAACTCGTAAATAACTAAAATCTAAATAAAAGTATACATATATCTCATAGGCCGCTCTTGTGACTTAGATAAACGACGGTCGGACGCGGGGGCGGGGCCGGCGATTCCGATTTCTTTTAATTTGACTAGCCGACACGAATTAGTAAGTGACTAGAACGCGAAACACTTCATTGGCAAGACTTTTATAATCGAAAATGTGGCACAACCCTTCAATACGTTTGCACTTTTGATGCTACAAAACAATAGGAATAGAAAGGTTCCGCCCTACACAGCCAGCAGCTGGCGCTAGCTCCGGAGATCACAGACAACCAATACGTTAAGTACACGCGCCGCCCGCCCCTGTGATGTCTGGCGAGTTGGTCGAGAACCGTGTGATGGACACAAATAAATACATACAATATTTACAAATAAATCCTACAAATTAAGCTCATCAGTTTTGAGAAAGGATTACATTACATCACTAACGATCGCGGTAGAGTCCGGCCGCGTCCGGCAGCCGGCTGTCGCTCCGCGCGCACCGCTGGGGAGCCTCGCCGCCCAACAATCTCACATTACAAACGTTCTATCTAAGGAAATAAATTAATTACAAAACAATTGTATACTTCATTAAACTGTATCGTTACATTCCATATCTTTGCATTAAATAGTTATACAAAAACGACGATACAGCGCTTTCCACGCACAGACCACCTAATAATTACACGTGCGTAAAATGCAAAGGTAAAAAATTAAAAATTGATTTAGCTAATATTGAATGGAGAAGGCATCTCCAGCGGTGGCAGAGGGCGGGGCCGGCGGGCCGGCGGGCGCCGCGGGAGATTCTCGATGTGTGTGTGTGGTGAGTGGTGGTGGGTGGTGGGATGGGGCGCACTAACAGAAGCTGCCGAAGCCGACGGAGGGCACGGAGGGCACGGAGGGCACGGACGGCACCACGCCGCCGCTGTGCTCGCCGTTCTTGTGCAGGTCGATGAGCGGCGGCGCCGACAGGTAGTGGGCCTGCAACCGTCGCAATGAACACAGCTGTTAGACACTGGTCCGAGGCAGCGCGTCTGCGGCCACTAGTGTGCGGCCGCGGGGCAGTCCTTTTAATTGAAAACAAAACGTACAAGTTACATGGTTTGTTCAAAGGTGTTCAGAGTTACGTTCATTGTGTTAGTGGTGGCGCGCCTCATATTCGCGGCCTAGTAAATTACTAATTTGATGTCAGTTGTATTGTAAAGAGCACTGTTTAATTTTAGTGTTCAATCAATTTGGTTATTGATATTGCATCGATCCGAAAAGTGCGCTAAGCACAACATTTTAAGGCAATTTATTTTAAGTCTGTGACATCTTCTAAAATATTAATTTAAATTATGAAATGTAAAATAATCTTATTCACCTGGATTTTTTTTAAATAAAAGAAGCAAACGAGCATGTAGGCCACGTAGGGGTTAAGTGGTCACTGCAACCCATAGACATCCACTTCCAACTTCAGGCAGTACCTTAATCCTACCTGAGATCGCCAACACATACGTTGTTACTTCTGAGGACTATGACGGTCGCCTCGCATCTAGTGAACTCTTTGCGAATCACAATAAGTCGCTTTACGGTACAATCGGTAGCGGCCGAGGTACTCTCCGGGCGGTGGCCTGAAGCCTATTAAGTTATGAGCATTAGGGAGGCTAAGAAAATAGCTTTGTTTAATGTGAATCATTCTAAGGAGATGACACATATGCCGCCACACACTTGCCTACATTTTTTCTACCTAGTATATTATTTTGATATATTGTTCAAGGACAATTCCTTTGACAATTTGACATAAACCACTGAACCCATATAAAACAAATATCTACATACAAACAATCAATCTAAATTGGTATGTATTTTAAATCATTAGATGAGCGAACAGACCCGACGACAAATTCTGACATGATTGTTTTGAAAATGTATCATTGAAGAGTTAAGACTCCCTCAGCTCGGCAGCTCTTCAGACTTGGGATAACTTTGCGATCGTGTGTTCATTGCAATCGGGTCTTGTGTGTAAATGACAGGGTCTATATTTAACTTTATGATGGTGTGTTCATTGCATGGCAATACTGTTGAATCATATATTTTAAAGATATTTTTCAACTTAAGCTGATGAACAATATCTTGGGACAACTCACACACGGTCATCTGATCCCAAATTAGGCAGAGCCTGTGCTATGGTGACCAGACAACTTTAAGCATACATAAATATTTTTAAATACGCACTTAAATAAATTTTTTTTTTTTTTTCACACCTAGACACAGAACAAATATGCTCATCACACACATTTGTTCCGGGCGAGGATCAAACCTACGAGGTCCCGTTTAGTAGTCAGGTTCGCTAAGCACAGTCGGTCACAGTGCGTGCAGTGTGTAGTGTGCAGTGTGCAGTGTGCAGTGTGCAGTAACGGGCAGCGACCTGCTGGTGGTGCGCGGGCGGCGGGCCGGCGTAGCCGTTGTAGTAGGGCGCGTTGTAGGGCGCGTAGGCGGGCGGCGCGTACCCGTACTGCCAGTCGGGCGGCAGGTAGCCGGGCGCCGGCCGCATCAGCTGCGTGCCCCAGCCGCCGCCGTAGCCCACGAACGGGCCGCCGTACCTGCGGGCCGCCTCCACCTCTCAACACCGGCATGGCTCAACAACACATGCTACATGGGAATGTGCTAATATGCTAATGTGCTAATGCGATATAACAATTTTGTAACGGGGCCTGAATTTTTGCAGGAATTTCATTTAAAACAATAATACAAATCCCAATTAACAAATCTTAGGAAGCCTACTTTTAGGAAGAAAATCAACTTTATAACTTTTATATGACTTAAGTATGGTGTCATTAGCGTGCCGCTTCTAACGAACTGGACACACTAATACTCCAACTTTAAGAACTATATATTTTTAGTGTCTTAATTCATGTGCAAACATTTTTAATATTAATTATGCCAAAAGTACTATAACTATTTTTATTTGATTTTTCTGTTTTGGCCAATCAAAAAATCAATTAATGAACTAAAGTCAGACAGTTGATTTGTAAGTTTTGTATAATAAATGCGAATACTTGTGAGTGAAGCAATACCCATTATTCCCATAGGCGGCGCCGCCGTAGGCCCCGTAGGAGGGGTAGAGCGCGGGCGTGTAGTCGGGCAGCTGCGGCGGCGGCGGCGCGGGCCCCGGGGGCTGCTCGGCGCCCGCGCCGCCCGCGCCCGCCGGGCCCTCCGCGATGGACGGGATCTGGTCCACCAGCGACTCCAGCCCCGACAGCGACTTGGAGGACACGTCCTGCGGCTTGGCCTTGGGCGTGCCGCCGCCGCTGCCGTACTCGCCGGGAGACCCTATATACCGATAGAGCATATATTATATTATCCAATATTTTAGAACATGCATCTTGTACAATTATAAAATATTTTATTTTACAACTCTATTTGTCATCCGCTTTGCCGCCATGTAAAATAAGAGAAAAAAAACCGATGGAAAAAATAGTGTCAGCATCGTCAGCGATTCTAGCTAAGGACTATTGAAGAGGAGTTTTTTGAACGAACATATAGATAGATGATGGTGGTGGTGATGAGGGCGATACTGACCGGGCGGCAGCTGGTCGGCGGCGCGGAAGGCGGGCGCGGGCAGCGGGGAGAAGGCCGCCTCGCCGCCGCCGGGGGGCGTCGCCCTGCGCACGCACAACCACCGCACACTTAGTGCACACCCTTATTTACACTTCTATCGTTATTATCCTACATTACAAGCATATTTATGGAATTCTGTTACAAATGTAACAATTTATTTTTTAATTAATAAAATAAAAGTAGCAAACAAGCATGCATGCCACCTGGTGTTAAGTGGTCACTGCAACCCATGGATATCCACTTTCAACTTCAGGCAGTACCTCTAGAAATCTGGAAACCACACCCTCCGAAATACAATAAGTTAATTTGCGGTAGAAATGGATGTGGCGATGGTACTTCCCCGGTACATTAAAAATATGGTAGAAATATTTTTCTAATATATGACTTGAAAAAATGGATTTTTTCGTGTTTAATCTAAAACTTTTGGATATTTCTCATTTTATTTTTAAAAAGTTATTATTGTCATTTTACTCATTAGGTTTTGATATCTGTAATGGTTACGGAATAATCGGGTGTGCACACTTAACGATTACACCCGGTATATGTATAAATAAGATTCCCGATGATGAC
>DWNH01001040.1:0-12317 GCA_018249895.1 Tiana niger
TAAAAATATTACAGATAATAGAATTTTTAAAAACATAGAAGTCATGTATTGACATCAAAACTTTTCCGTGTATAACTGTAATTAGTAATGTATGTATGTATAGTAATTAAATATTAAAAACGGTACCGTTGAACTAACTTTCAGTAAAAAAAACATTTATCTACTCACTCCTTTAATTTTCGCGTGACACTTGTCACAAGCCGGAGCAATATATTGCTCGAAACAAAATTCGCAGTACAATTGACCATTCTCCTCGACGAATCCTATATCTTGAAGTTGGCGCCGGCAGGTAGCGTTCACGCAGATAAAATGTTCTGGGCACCATATACGTCCCAAGGCTGTTATGAATGGACCCCTGATAATGAAATATTTTATTAGGATTTTAATACTATCATTTTTAATACTCATCATATAATAGAAGTACGTGTTACTTTATTATTTATTAGTAAAAAAAATTCACGCGTTACTAAAAAATCATGCTGTTCTTGTGTAATTGTTGGAGAATATGATAAAACAGATTATTTTCGTTACCTGATTATAGGATTGTCACACTTATGGCATATATACTGGCCGTCGGTTACATCTACAGACGTCATCGTGCTTAAAGGACGTGCAATGATATGAGAATCTCTTCTACCGTCATCGTTTCTAATATTTTTTTTCTCTCGTCTTTTAACAACTACTTCTGATTCTACATCGTCTTTTTTGTCTTCTTCATCATGAGAATTAATGTTTTCGTAATAATCTTTCCTTTCTACGGTATTATCGAAAGTACCACTTGCTTCGTTAGCGATATGAGAACTATCGGGCTTTAACAATTTAAACGAATATAAAGTATTGTCACATAAACTGTTAGGTAACTTTTTATTTTCTTCGTGGTCTGGATATTTAATGTTTCCTTTCCCATTTTCAACATTTGCAGATTTTTCCGGTGTATTGTTTTTGTTAACATTATTGTAATTTTCACTATTCTTATAATTTTCTTCGGGCTCCGCTTTTATCGAACTATTTGAGTCATTGATGGCATCTTTTCTTTCGAATAACTTACGTCTATTGAATGTATTAGAAAAACTGTTCTGTTCATTTTTAGATTCAATTTTTTGGATATCCTGAACATTATTTTCGACTATAAAATTTGACTTTACATTGTTCTCTTTTTTTCGTAACATACTTTCAGTATTATTATGACCTTTGTTTGTTACTTCAATACTTGAGTACTTATCACCATTCCGGTTTTTTTCACTTTGACTATTTTGATCTTCATTGTAAAAATTACAATTTTTCTTCAAAGTATAATCGGTTTTTTTCATAGTATTGGTAGGATTATGTAGGTTCTTAACTGATGAACTATAAGCATTAAATGTCGGCACAGGAGTTGTTGGAATCGGTGGAGGCACTGGAGCTTGAGTATTATTTATTTGACCACTTACTATGAAGTTATTCGCATTATTTTCCTTATGATTTAATGCATTATTGAGATCTGTTGCCTTCAATAATTTATCATGTGATTTGTTAAGAGGGCGTTTTAAGGTATTTTCTTGACTACTTTCACCTGAAGGTGCACTGTCTGAATTAAGTGGATGTTTTGTAACTATTGTGTCTTGGATTTTATCGGCCATAGATTGAATATGCTCTGCTGGCTTTATTTTCCTTTGAATACCAATCTCGTATCCATTAAGAGCCATTTTTGCCATTTTTCTAATGAGTCTTTCTTCCGCAGGGCTCTTGAATTCTGTTTTGTGTAAGTTGTTGAGAATCTGCGTGTCGTTAGCTGTTAGAAAAACAAAACATTCAAATAAACAAACAAAAACGGCTAAATTAATTTGTTAAACAATTAGGGGTTAAAAGACGTTATATAAATAAAATTGAATGTCTGTAAAGTAATATGCATCAAAAATACTATATTAGTGCACATGCAAATTGTCACAAAAACAACAATGACAACAACACGCCACGCCTTTCTATAATAGAATCACCTAATGTTCCCATTGCAGGAACCGCAAAGGGGTACTCGCGACCCAGGAAGAACAGCTTTATTCAAAACTCCTCTTCCACGTTTTGGTGCTGAAGATACACCAAACGTTTTTCCACGAGCGCCAGCTCCTACACTGGAACCTGTCGATGGGGTAGGATCACACACTGGATCTTGGTTAGCACCAGAAATCGTAGGATGTGGTTGATACGTTTGAGCCTGTCTATTAGCGTTGGAAAAGTTTTCATTAGTAATATTAGCAGATAAATTCTGTTGAGGCGTCAATGAACTCATGACAGGCGGCGGGAAGACTTGTTTAGCGTTAATGTTAGGTAATTGTATATTAGGTTCTATTTGTTGTACAGTGCCTGACGAACCACCCTTCCTTATCTCTATGACTTTAGCGGATTGTGTTCTTTCAAACTCTTCAAAAGTTTTCTTTGTTGTTTGCACAGTAGTATTACCAAATTCTGAAATATTTTGTGATTGCATTTGTCTCTGCCCATAATTTTGGTTAATCATGGAGTCTTCTTTAAATCTAACATCACCTTTTTGGTAACTTTCAGTTTTGTATCCTAAATTTGAATGTCCTTCTTGTTTCAATACGAAAGATTGATTTTGTGCCTGAGAAATATTCATACCTTGTGCACTACTTTGTGCCATTTCATATTCTTTTGTGTAATTCGAAGGAGATTGTAAGGCAGTCGATGATTGCCCAGCAAAATATTGCTGCGTTGTTTCTTTAATTCTAGGTGCTTGTGCTTTCAGAGGATTACCAGGCGGTCCGGGAGCTGGGGAGCGTGATCTGCGTTTAGGTGTAGGAGATCTGCTTGCTTCTCTACTGGAAGGATCATAAATATGACTTTCGGGTGCCATGTATTCTACATTAACTAAATTCAATTGGTAATGTGGAATTATCGGTGCAGGTTTGTTAATTAAACTAGGTGTTGTAGGGCGGCTACGCACTGGGGACACTCTTAGAGATTGTTCATCAGGCACGGGCTGGAAAGTCATAGAGATAGGTGTATCCTTATGTTTAAAATTAATAGGCACTTGCGGTGTAGGAGTTTTTATTTGTGGAATTTTTGGATTTGTTGCAATAGGAGCAAAAGTAGTGGACCTCGGTTCTTGAGATTTACCCCTCAGTTTTGACGGAGGATCTGTTGTGGGAGTGACGGGTCTTTGCGGTACTGCTGGAGCACTGCATAATTCGGGAGTAATACCTCTTTGAGATGGCAACTGTTCAAAGTTTTGCTGATATGTAGGAATACTATCTGGTTTATGTAAGCCAGATTTCGATCTCACGGCTGTAGATGATAAGACTTCTTTTTTATCCAACTGTTCAAAGTAACTTTGAGCAGTTTTTACGGAAGAATAGTTGCGTGTATTGCTTACGCTACTAGACGCTGCTTTTGTTTCAGCTACAATCATTTCGGACTTTTCTTTAGAAAATTGTTGAAAATTTGACTTTAAATCATTGCTTACGGGAGGAAAATTGCTAATTACAGAAAATTCATTAGGAAGTGGTGGTGGAAATACTTGCTTGGCTACAGGTTTAAAAGCAGACGCTGCAGAAGACGATTGTATTTTACAAGTATTTTGCATAGAGGCAAATTCTGAGTAATCTGTTTCATATTCATTCAATGTTTTAGAACTAGAAGTTTGTGTTGCAACAGGACGTATTAAATCAGACTTAGTATTGTTCAACTGCATAGTAGTGGTTGCAGTATAATGTGTTTGGGGATTTGCAACATTTAATGGATTTAAAGGACTATACGGTCGATCTGGAGCTATTGTCAGAGCATCCCTCAGAGAGCCTCGTTCAACTGTTGGCATCTTGACAGGAGTAAAAGGCCTCTGAGGGGCTGTCGTCAGAGCTTCTACAAAAGGCGAAGAATTGCTCTCACGTGGCACCTTAGGTTCGATTGTAATCTTAAAGTCAGGTGGAATATATGGTGTGGTTTCAGGAGGCATAGGTATTGGTTCACCTTTCTTTTCAGTAGGGTTGTACGTTTTGATTGGTTGTATAGGGGATATTCCTCGTTTTGGTTGTTGCCGAAATATTGGAGATGGTTTTGTATATTGTTCAATATTTTGTACATTTGTACTTTCGACCTGAGCCGAGACTTCTGAATGTTTTTCAGCAATGTTACTACTAGATAACATAATGCCAGGGGCTGGTTGAGGTAGAGGGGAGTATGGTCTGTCTGGAGCAGTTGTAAGTGCTTCCACCAATGAATCTACCCCTACGGTAGAACTAGCGGTAGGCTTATGTATCTGAGAGTCAGAAGACGGGACCTCATAAGAGCTTGTATTTAATTCCGTAATACTTTTATGATCATGTTTTGAACTTTCCACAGCACTGGATGATTCAACGTTGATATTAGAGTAAGATTCTTTAGTATTGTTGACGTTAAAATCTTGCGAAGCTTTTTCATTTATGGAAACTATTTGCTCATTATCTTCACTCTTATTAATGTTTGATGAAGTTGCTACAGATGTTTTATCGAATTCCTGTAAACCCTGCACTGTTTTCTGACTAATACTAGAAGCGGACTCAGCAACCTGCTGAATTTCATTCTTTTCCATCAGAAGTAAATTTTCAGTTTTTATTTTATTCGCCATAAATTGTTCATCAGGGTGGTTCGACTGTGACTGGCTAACACTATATGTTTTACTTTCAGATGTAGATTTTTCAGACATAGATTGTACAGTACAACTGGTCTTTTGCTTATATTGTGACTCATTGGTGTGTAATCCTGCTTCAGACACAGTTCTTGCTTCAGTGGACATGGAAGCGGAAGAATATGAAACATTTGAAGTCATTTCTGCTGTTTGTCGAGAGGACGTGACTATCTGTTCCTTAGATTTTTCTCTCTCAGTAGCAATTTGAGAAGACGATTCTGTATTTATGCTTAATGCGCCTAAAGACGTAGGAGCTGAGTCTGTGCTAGGATTTTTTTGTAACGCTTTTGGAACGTTGTCTTGTGAAGGTTCGTCTTCAGGAGGATTCTGTGGGGGCCACACAATGCTTTTGACATTTTTCGCTGTTAGTAAGTAGTAAAGATCGGTTACGTAATGAACGGGGAAGGGCAGGGAATGAAAGTCTTAATTAGTTTACTTCAAAATTTTAAGCGTAAATATTAAGCAATTAACTTACATAATAACAAATTTTAAAAAGCGGGCGCGTGTGTTATAGTATTGGATGTTGAATGGTAATAATATTATGTAGTAAAGGACGCATGACTGGACAGAGATGTTGAGTGCCAAAAAAGAAGTTATTTTAATGCTGCACCTGACATTGGCTGCCAGCATAGCGTATACATTATTTTGCTAGGTATTTACATATAGACATAAATAGCTGTTTTAAAGCTGGGCTGCGACTATTTATAAATTACCTTTAAAAATGGAAACTGGCGCCTCTGTCAAAACAAATAACAACTTTATAATTATTGTATTATTTGTCATCATTCGCCAATTATTAAATTGTAGTAATCAAGCTTTAAATTAAAATATTACTTTTGCATTTTAAAACAGGGTAGTGGACACGCCACTACAAATAATTTATATGTCCAATTTATTGCGTGGACAAAAATATAAAGTACTTTTTAAGCAAGCAGATATTAAATTTCGGCTCTTGGTATTTAATATTTAGTCATTTTTATTATAATAAGAATATTTATGTAGAAATTATTGTGTTGACCAATATCATAATTTATCTAGTATTTAGGTTACTGGTTGTCTACATATATAGGGTTTTTTATAACGTTTATAAAATTAAAAAATTTACTCTCATCATTTTTCCCTAACGCGCCAAAAGAAGTATAACTTCAAAAATAATAGCTTAAATATTGCACCTTAAAATATACTTGTGGCTTCATTAATAGAACTCAAAACCATCAGTGTTTTTAATTAAAGAGAGTTTAATTATTTAAATACGATACAAATTAGAAAAACAGAAACTATAACATCTTTTCTAAGTATTTTTGTAAAATTTCATATTAATTCTTACACAGTAAAAGTATTCTATAGCTTGTTTAGTCTACCAGTAATACAAAATTACAAAACATATAAAAATATTTATAAATTTTCTATTTATATATGTATAGTATAAAATTGAGACTTAAATAATACTATGTTGTGTATAAATAATAAATAACTATATTATGACTAGAACATGTTATGACATAAAAATTAACATTGTGTAATAACTCCAAAAAACGACTAGGTACTTAATTAGTGTTCCAAAATAAGTGCCTATAAAACACATACATAGTATTTTATGGGTATTATGCAGCAATAAATCAATCATACACATTTAAAAAAATATATAATAAATTGTGTTGTGCTTTTAGATTTCTGCCCTCTCTTACTCTCTTACTCTACCTGTGTTATACAATCAAAGTAGTATGGTGTAAGGTTGTTACTAATTCTCTTTAAAACATTCACTATCGGTCTGATCACCTACTGTATTGTTTGGTTTCATCATCAACCCATCATAGTCCCACTGTTGGGCACGGGTCTCTTCTCGAATGAGAAGAATTTCTACCACAGTCCACCACCAAGCCGACTTACTTGGTTTAGTGAGGCTCAACCCAATAATAATTGCTACATCTGTTGATCAATCGTATTGTAATTGTAACAGATAATTTAGGGTGGACAGACAATCTCTCGATCACATTCAGACACCTCGAAAGATGCTACTGTGATAAATCGTTCATTACATAACATCTATAAGGTGGACGTGTGATCCAGTATAGGTGTGGTGGTGTGGATAGGTGGGTAGAGGCTACATAGCAAAAGTGACTCGCTTACTGGGAGCGAAAGGCGCTGGTGCGGGTGCGGGCGCAGCGGCGGGCGCGGGCGCGTGCACGGGCCGCGCCGGAGACATCGGCGCCGACCGCGGCGACAGCGACGGCGAGTACGCGGACCCGATGGACGAGCCGAACGGCTTTGGCCCGGACAGGTTGCTCGATGGCTGTCGTTTGACCGAAACAATGATCGATTACTATTATTACATGCACTCGAATGATTGAATCCTTGCCAATTGTATTATTAACGATTGAGCGATGCGGGTCAAAGTTCGCTTATAAATAATATACGCGTACAATTTATTGTACTATAAACGCGAGAAATATTTTCGAGCTTTTGTATGACTAATCAGAGAAAATATCAGAAAGAAAACAAGCAAAATTGTATATCCTAATATTTAATAATATTTCACATTTGGATTAACAATGCCATACAAGGTCAGAGATGGCGTAAGGCGTGGGCGAAGTGGGCCACCGCCGGTATAAAGCGCAACCACGTAACCACGCGCCTCCAAAGGTAAAATAAATTAAAAGTAAAGTAAATCCCTATTCTTCTGTCTCACCCCTGTCTTCTCTCAACGTCATCAGAGAGCATCGCGAAATATACCATGCCCACATTAAATTTAGATCTCGCTCGGCCACTGAGGACGGTAATACCTGCCTCGCATTTCTATAATAGCGCAGAATATACATATAATACATACATACGTATCTAAGATTTTTATTTAATTTGCAAACGTTATAAATGTCTGCAGTCAGTGTTACGCATTTGAAAGAGCGGCCAAGTATCAGCCACGCTGTCGACGCGACGTTGCGGTATCCTACCCCGCGGCTATGTCGCAGTGGGCGGGATGCCATTTCGTTCTTATAATTTGTTTTGTAAAATTTTTATCAAGTGTAGCTATTCAAGTCACGTACCTATCAAACTTTTATTTGGTCACAAAGTATCTACCTTTCAAGTAGGTACAACAAATTCACAATTCGACCACTCAGTTGAAAATTCCCGATAGACCTCAAAACAAAACTTAATAAAATAGTTATTAATTTCTTGCAATCGTCTTTTCCCGAAGTACTTATTTGATTTACTTAATGTTCCTACACGAGGAGAGTGAAGCAGCTAGTTATTTAACTACAACATCTATAACTTCAAAACCAGACCAATTCCTGACTAAACTTTAAATGTCTGTTTATCAAATTTTTACGTCGTCAATTTTAGTCCTTACTGATTTAATGCAAATTGGTAAATATAAAGGACAACAAGAATAGGTTTTTGTCTAATGCTGAACAAATTAAATACTTACGCTAAACATAGATGACGACCCGTTAGAATAGTTGTTGGTAGCCAGTGGAGGTAGAGGGGTTGAATATGTATTCGTTGGGATGCGGCTGCCACTAAATATAATAAAAAAATACTAGATTAAGTATCTGTTATTTAAATGGTAATGAAAAACTGAAAGGAATAACATTCAACTATGTAGGCTTTTTTGGAAATACTTGATGTTGAAATTATAATACAAGGGAAAGATCGGAGAAACCCGGAAATACACCAAATTAATTCTAACGTGAAGCAATTTTTTGTTTCGGAAAAAGGGTGTGGTTGCCAAAGTACAATAAATACGACGCAATCATGTTAGCTCTCACGAGTTTACAATCTTGGTAGAATTACTACTTGAGATGTTTATGGGTTGCAGAGACCGTTTAACACCAGGGCGTATGCTTGCTTGCTACTTCTTTTCAACAAAAAAAAATTATAGGTGTTGAGAGTTTTTGCATGAATATCGATGTGATCAAAATATTAAATTAGAAGTAGAACTTACGGCGGTACAGTGACGGGCTCGAGGTTAGGCGCGGGCGGGTTCTGGCGCGCGATGAGCTTTGCGTGGATGTCGCAGTAAAGCTTGCCGTTCAAGTTGTAGTATCCCTGGTTCTTCAGCGAGCTGCCGCACGTCGAACACTTAAAGCACTCCACGTGCAGATTCTTGTCCTTGATACGCACGAACACGCCACTATAGCATAAATATTGTTACTAAATATATGCGTTAATATAATAACGATATGGAATGTACATGCGACTTGGAATGATTGCATGAAACCAGAAATATATGAAGTTGGTAAAAAGCATTTTTTTTCCTAGAATATAATGGAACGTCCCACAGGGAAACTACTTGAGTATGGTTGAATATATAATATAAATTTTAATATTATTTTTCTAGTTCTAACATGCTTCTTATAACTTACTCGTGCGTTGCGTTCAATATGCTGACAGGCAAAAGTAATAAAGGTGCGCACATACATATATTTAGGTACTGTGTAGCCTAAGTGAAGCATGCTGAGCGAGGTGGTGCTAGTACATCTGCGACGACATACATTCTCTATAAATAACTAAATACATTAAGATATATTATAAATGTACAGTATAGATTTATGTATTTATTGTAAAAGATGAAGGAATTAATCGATGAGATAAGATGAGTGAGATAGCACAATTATCGTGATCGTCAATTCCTTATCACGATAAACGTGCTAGAAAGCTGCGGCGTCCTCGACAAGCCAATTTGTAGTATTTACATTGATACGTAAAAGGGAGGCCGCAACGAGAAACACAGAAACTACCACAATCTACCATACAATAGAACTAGGTACACAGGTCGACACGGTCGCAAACACGTCAAGACATTCGGGCGGTTGCCGCTTACATAATGTAGCGATTACACTCGGAGCAAAAGGGCGTGTCGTTGAGAACCGGCAGCGGGTCCTGCGGCGGCTGCGGGTGCGCTGGCGCGCCTAGCGCGATGCGGCCGTCCGCCAGCACCTGGTGGCAGCCCACCGGGATGCTGGGCCGGTGCGCCGCCGCGGGCGCCAGCTGTTCCGGCGCGGGCGTTTGCGTGCCTGTGGAGGCGCGCGAGCTGGGTCGTGGCGCAGGAGCCGTGGGGGGCGGGGGCGCGACGCGCGGCGTGCGCGAGCGCGAGCGGTGCGTGCGGTGCAGGCTGCCCGGTGAGCCGGCGCGCGCCACGCTCGCGCGCGAATAAAAGTGAGACGGCTCTGCCGGCCCGCAATAACTGTTACTTTACATATTACCTTACCCACGCTACACTCGTCAAACGATTTTCGAAGTTTTATTTCTGCATGGTCTATTTGGTGCGACTGCTAATGTTAAAAATATAATATATTTTAACGGGTCAACACAACGGTGTATTGGTATGAACCATCAACTTGTATCGAGAATTGATTAATAACAAAAAAAAACCTGCAAAATTCATAGCGATTTGCAACAGTAATAGGTATCGGATTAATTACAAATAATTTTTAGAGTGGATATTGTTAAATAACGTAAGGTTGGTTGATATCTACGGCTCTTCATTGACATAATTCGAGGACATACAAAAAAAAGTACAGTTTTATAAAAAGACACACATCGAAAGGAACGTTGACGTCGACAAGGAGGGACTCGTGATCGATCAGGTCTCGTGCTGAAAACGTAAATGAGCTGGAGATGCTTAGTCGAAACCGAATGAAATGACGTTTGCAACCGTGTCGGCCCGAGATGCGTCCGACTTACGTAATGAGGCGTTCGCACTCCTCGCAAATGTTCTGTCCAACAGGCAGGCCGCCCGTGTTGTTGATGGGCGCGTCCGGACGAGTGACTGGTGCGGCCACGTGCCGCAGACCGGTCACCGGCGTCGTTGTCCCCTTTTCCTCAACTATGTATATACATACACAAGCCAATTTACTCCTACGTAATTTTGAAAGTTAAAATTTCTCAACATTTTCGTTTTAATGAAATAATTTACGTTTGTAGCAAAGCTTAGCTAGTTTCGACTTAAGATGATACACCAATTATGTACAATATGAACACGCAATGAGGGCCTTGGGGAGATCGTACAATACAGGTACATAAAAGTCATCGGCACGTAGTGGACAAGGTGCTACGAAAAATATTATTATTAAGTGTAGGTAATATAAGAACATACAAATTAAGGAGACTCCTTTCTTTATACCTGGTTCTGGATCATTCTCTTCCTCTTGCAGAACCTTGAACACTGCACTCTTCTCAGCATCATAGGTTTTCTCGTTTTTCTTGAAGTTTACTCTGTTAGTGAATTACCAATTACAAAATAACAATACAATCATGTAATAAAGGTATAGGTACCTATCTATTTGAAATGGTCTATAAACTATATTGTTTAGGTCATTGAAAGGTAAAATCTAAAATAGATATAGAATATATGCAATCGTTCTCCATTTTAAATTCGATATTAATACGGCTACAGGTACAGGTAGGAATATACAAATGATACTAGGTCTCAAATCCATCAGTATTATTAATTACCGGAATGCAATATACAATATTTGGACCAGGATTATATGAAAATACAAATTCAAATAGCAGGTGGTAGGCACACAGTAATTATCTATTACTTAATTGGGTTTTACAATACAATCGACTGTATCGTAAACAAACGTACAATATCACGAAGTACACAAACAACGTGCTGCGGACACAGTTATTTGTGTAGATTGTTTTATTCAATTTGTAGTCTTACCCCAGAACTCCACCAGCCAGCACCTCGGTCTGAGCGGACAGCGTCTCGGCTATGGTCTTGTCGCTGTACATGTTGACGGGTGTGTTGTACTGCTTGTTAACAATACTTTTCACGGAGTCGCTGCCATTCATCTGGAATTGTTTTATTTTATTTTCTTAAATTTGAGTGAATAGTACACATCTATAGTATAGCAAGAACGTCGCAATAATAAGTGGCGACGTAAAGCACCTCGTTTTATAATGTGCCGTTATCACCTTTTATGTTAATTATGTGTGACGTGTAAACTTACAAGTACTGAGTGCATTAATTTTGCAAAATAGTGGTTTCTGAAGTAATTCAATATCAGGGCCATCTCAAACCGTTGTCTATCGACTCTATTTACATTTATAAATTACTTCGTTTGATATAGTTGGCTTTCCCTAGTTGGTGCTACTGTAAACGGTCCCATGTTCTCTAAATCCAGCAGATTTTCTCTTTCTCTATGCCAGTAGTTAATCAAACTGGAGAGCCTTGTGCTCTCTTTGTCGTGACTCGGTCAACATTTGCGAATTTCCAAAAAAATTGACTTCATACATTAAGGTAAAAATCATTTTTATTATGATGTTGATCGATGAAAATGATTGAGATGTATTGCAATACTTACGTAACCGAAAGGTTTGGCGACACTGTTGTGGCCAGAGCCGAAGGCGCGAGAGGGTTGCGGGTTGGCTTTGAGCGAGGTGGTGGTGACGGGCGTGGGCGTGCCGCCCAGCGGCCGCGAGCCCGGCCGCGGCAGGCTGCCCGTCGGAGTCACCGATGGCCGCCATGTGCCGCCGCCTCTGTCAACATTAATATAGTGTAATTGAAATAACACGAATAACAAATATCTATAACAATTCTACCGTGATGCAATTTATTGTGTTTCGGAAAGTGCGTGTGGATGCCGGAGTTCACTAAATACGTGGCGACCAACTTAGTCCTCAGAAGTAGCAACGCATCTATTTACGATCT
>DWNH01001041.1:0-12316 GCA_018249895.1 Tiana niger
TCTGCAGCGCCACCTGGTGGCGAGTGGCATCAATAAGCATATTATACAAACCTTCTCCGTGGAAAAATACATATATAATATATAATAGATATAATTAATAAATGAATAAAAAGTAAATACAATTCTAGGTTTTATTTCCTAAACATTCCAATCTAAAAACGTTATAAAAGAATATAAAATGTAAAGGAAAACCGGTTAGCGACCATGCAGAATTCCTTTATGATGAGTGTGCACACCGAGTGGATCTTTAGCATAATCCTAAGAGGGCCACCAACCCAGCTCCGCGAATGCGCAATCACCTGTTGTACGAGTATGTCGCGTCGCACGTTTGATATTACTACGGCTTGAACCCGGAAACGCTCCGGAGCGCTCACGCATGTATCAGCAAGTTAAAATTACGCTCTCTTCCCTCCAATACGTTTCTTATTCAATATCCAATTATGCAAACCAGAGACGGCATCCACGAGAGGTATCAGTTGAACCAAGTAGATCGAACAAATGGATTTACATAACCTATCTAAACGCTGGCACCGAACTCTACGCCCGTCGACATTATATCACTGAGAACTTTAAATATTAAGGGTCATGGTTGCTTGATATTCAGAGGTATGCAGTTTGAAATATTTAGGAGGAAACTTATAATACAGCGCATTATTACTGTAAACTAAATTTAATATTTTAAAGATGGCTCATTCATCATGTAGATAAAAGATTACTCGTGGAAGAGTTGGAAGCCATTGGCAGCAAACAAAACGAGACTGCTTGGAACGCAATTAAGGCAAGATCCCTCTTCACCGTACTGTCGGTTGTTACATCACGCGCACTTTCTAACAGCGACGACGTGCCATAGGATTTATATTGCTATCGGCTCTAATTAAAGTATCCGAGCGATGGGATAACGGCCGACAACTACGGGTGAATTACACGTTGCTAGCGAGTTCTGACAAGATGGTATGTAATTGGAAACAATGGGATTATGCAACAGATTCAACCTCATACTTTCAGTTTCCTTTCTAACAATAAACTTCCTACGACAACGATGCCTTTAAAAGCAGTATGCGAGCAACTCACCAAATACGAACTATATTGTCGTCAAGTGTGGCTAAAATACAAACGCATTGAAACACAATCATGGATGACGCCTTGCAATCGGAATGTTGATATAAAATGCATGCAGCACATTGCGCTGGATAATTGGAGTGCGCTGTAAGTAGAATAGAGGTATCGCATCCGCGTTTAGCTCCTGTCTCGACCGACTTGAAATTTGAGAAGATTCACCTGGAAATGCGTGAAGGTGAGACGAGGCTCTGAAGCGATGCGAGCAATTCGAATGTGTAAGACATAGAAAGCACATTAGAAAGGAATCGAAGGTGCGCGTGACCCGCAGTCGGCAGCGAGGTGAGCGGCCCGTGCGCCGCCGCAGCCAGCTTGCGACACCACGCGGAACTGTCGGCCTTCGCTGTCAACCTTTTAATTTGTACCTACCTACTATGTACTTTTTCGCATACTTCAATCTCAACTGCCAACTTTTCGGTTGCAACTTTTAGTCTTAGAAAGACTTAAAGTCACGTCACAGTCAAGACATCTGACGATTGCAAAAGACCGTTCTAGAAAATTTGCTACGGATTATTAGATTTTATATACCTACAACCAGTTTAATTAAAACTATTTACCTATAAATGATTACAAACAAATGTTATATCGCAATCGGTCAAGTCTAAAGGCGTAAGTCTAAGATCGGTATTTAGAAAAGGCGTTCGTGGAAGAATTTCATTAAATGGTGCGCAATATCTCATACGTTCCAGAGACGATCTCCAATCGCAGCGGGCGGCGTGGCCCCTCAATTGTCGTGTGCGCGGATAGCGATGCTCGTCGGGCCGTGGCTCGCCCGGGAGCTTCAATAGCCCGCAGTATATTTTATAGCAGTGTACGCATTCACAGTTAAAGTGATGAACTCACTCGACCGCCGCGCCGGCCGGCGACACGGCGGTATTTCGATTCTGGGAGCCAGTCAGCTGACATTCAGCTGTTACGCTCATCAATTCACATTTGTGATATACACAGTACACACATTATACATCGTACGATTTCTGGCGAAGCAATCAAGCTACTTATCGTTAGCGGGTATATAATCATTAGTACGTTTATTCATTAGATACGTGGGAATTCCAAGTTTGTTTTAAGCTTTACAACGTTAAGGGAATGAAAATTTAATACAATTTTATTTACCTCATAAACATAATTAATATTTATGTTACGGAACCATTGTTCATTAATGGGTATGTGTAAATTGAAAGCACTTGAATTTTATTTATGAGATTAATTTGTTTTGTAAAATAAAAACATGAATGTAAAGCACATTGCATAAATCTGGCGGATGACGTGTGGCAGGGCTGTCGCTGTGTTTGAGTAATGTTGGTGGATGCAATCCGAGTCCGGCCAAGCCAACAGCTGCACTCATCTCTCTAACCTTTGAAGTCACCGCGAATGTGAATGGTACCTACTGACACGTCATTTAATTTTATTCATGCTGCATTTAAAGGAAAGCAATATTTTCCTTTTTATTAAAGAATTGATTCCATTATAATAGAATCGTTTCGAAACCATAGTATGTGGTTTATTATTATTGGATTATTTAGTAGATTTAATTTAGATATATAACCTTTATAATCTATCCAGATTTTAATTGTTATTCATTCAATAACGAGAGAACATATAAGTCATGGTTAGAACTATTGCATTTTCTAGATATAAACATTTGTCTAGAAAGTTTTTCCTGTTTTTTTAGTAAAATCGATAGTTACTAATACTACATGAATGTCGCTCTTCCCGATAGAGGAACTACGGAAAAATTCCTTTCATTATGAGGTATTACTTATTGACTTTCGACCACCAACTACGAGTATAGTCGACATACCTATCGTCTGTGAAGCCTACAATCTAGCTAGTCAGATAAATTTAAATCATGCTATTTGAATAGAAACTCGATATTGATATTCCTTACCAATTTATGCTCATTTCTCTTTCGTGCCCTATCAGGCCCTGATTACCATTTATCTATAATCCATTAATTGAAATTATTCCTGTATGCGCTAGCACGTTACCTTTGCTATAATTCGATAAGTTGGGTATCCTGCAGAATGTACGTGATGCCTAAGCACGTCACCACGTCACCAAGGCACCACATTCTTGCAATGCAAAATAATAAAATGTTTAATTTCAGAAGAACGAATCTACTAAACTTGTTGCCCTTATACTCGTAATAACAAAGTGCAGATGACCTTCAACCATCTGATGATGGTTTGTATGATTGCCAAGAACAATCCAGATTAAATCATCGTGCAAACAAAAACCCAATCTTACAAATATTAAACAAGTACAAATTCATTTGGCTATCATTTTTGGTCTACTGAGCCGGATTGAGTTCGATTCCCACCCAAAATAAATTATTGATGAGAGTAAATGATTTTTCTGTGTCGGGGTGTAAAGTTATCTATATAACTGTATTTAAAAATATTTATGTATGTTTAAGTGTTGTCTGGTTGCCACAGTCCAGAGTCCGCCTAATTTAGAGTCAAATAGCCGTGTGTGATTAGTCCCAAGATTATTATTGAAATTTATCTCAGTTTATAAAAAGCTAAAACGCATTATTTCAAAACTCAATTAACATCTTTACAATGTATCGAGTTCTTGTTTATTTACTTATAGGTCCATTGATATGAGATATAAATTATTATAATGGGAGTAATTATGGTACGTACACAAAGAGCTATGTAGGTTGCGAACTTAGCGCGTACTTGCGAGAGACACGTGGCCTACACATGCTCATATGATAGTCCTGTTACAGACTGTTACAAATACATGCATTCGTAAGTCGGTACCATCTGGAGCTGCCGGCTGTGATTCATTATGCATCATTTTGCAACTACGCGATAACGAGAACGTGGCCACCATTGATAAAGCTAATTATACATTGTTAATAGACCAACTATTACTAACTGGGTTCAGTGTTAGGTCGCGTGCTATGTGCTTTAGTTTTGGGATCTGGATAAAACAATATAAAGAGACTGAGGACTTTTAAAGATTTAAACTTAACTTTTAAAGATACAAGTTTGGTCCCGCTATATTCTTTCTAACCTCCCACGACAATTGTCAAACATTTAGGTTCCAATTGCGTTCCATTCTTACAACACCATGATTTGATGTGACAACACAAGCGTGACTATACCAGACTATTATTTATTATTAATTCAGGCTAAGCATTTCTAAATTCGGTGATCTTTTACTGCATTTTATATTGTATTTTCATTGACACTTTACGAAGCAGTTTCTAAATTTTAAACAGTACCTGGTATCCAGAGCTGGGATTAAGACTGTTACTAAAAATATTCAAAATGTATCCTTTTGTGAATTTATAAACTTTTTAACCATAATAATAAAGAATTGTTTTACTTTATCGAGTCTACATTACCATACGACAAAATGGCTCCCAGCAGGCGTTCATTTTGCCTTCGTACGTACCTGCAAAAGTGCAAACAATAAATGAGTCACAAACGGAACAATAAATATTTATATCTAACGGATCGCTTGCATACAGTGACATACCTACGTTAAATTTCGATATTCCACTGTACGTATCTACATATATTATTTATCAAATACATACTTTATAATCTTATACTTGTAAACTGACTTTACTTGACAGAGTGATTCATCACCACAGAGTCGAATCTAATAAAGCTTGTTTGGTAACATACAAGCATAAGAAATTCTATCCTTAAGGGTGTAAAAATATTTACGTGGATTAGGTCATTTTTAAAAACATAAAAATTCAGTCTTCGCCGCGACCTCCCTGCGACCGACGGGAGCTCATGATTATTATGAACCTGGGTCAGGTTTAAAACTAGTCGAGCAAACCCGAAAAATACACGTGACTAGGCCGGTATTTCAGTCATGAACATAAAAATTGTTTTATTAGGCAGTGTTTGTAAATTAACTACTGGTTTCAGCTTTTTCCAAAATTCAATCACTAAACAGGTAATATGTGGGGCAGAAGTTGTATGAGACGTAGATCGTTGCTAAAGTTAGGAACAGACACAAAGTTCAAACTGTTGTTTGTAAATAAACATATTACTCGAGGCATTTCCTAAATTTCATCCATAAAGGACTAAAATGAAGAGTTAAATTTACTGGAAAATTTTTGGGACATTTATTTATAAGGTCAGCAATTATTTGTAAAAATAACAAGAAAATAGGTATTCGAACTGTTGTCTTTTACCAAACATTGTGTACAAAATCTCAAAATAGAACTTTAATAGTTATCCAAAAAACGTAGCTTTAATAAAATCGCGAATTGCCGTAGGTTCCGCTAAAATAACACTCACCTTGATGTCATTTAGCTTTTCACATTCTATAATGTTCCACACTGTTTTAAAACTGATTAAAAATATTTTTCCATAGTTTAATTACTTTAACATACAGTAAATGAGGAATTATGATGAGAAAAACATTTTGCATAAATAAATAACTAACTATAGGAGTCTCCTTGAAGTATTCTACGCGGCCGAAATCGTGGGCAAAGGCTAATTTCACCATAAACAGTATCCTTACTTTCATATTTGTTATTTACTGACTGAATTATTCCTGGCAGGATGACACAGCTGATGAAAGTTTGTACAAAATGTCTCCATTTGGAAGAAAGGAACTTTAACGTTTGTATTTAGAATATTGTTTCTCATTAACTAGTTTTTAATCGCCTTTATCTTCTCGAATGATACAATCTGGTTATATTACATTAAACAATATAATATAATATAATATAATATAATTGACGAGTTAGAGAAAGTTGGCGTAAATTACTTGCTTTACCTACATTGCTTATCCATGATGTAATTTTACTGGTGTAATTATGTGTAAGCTCCAATGAATTTTAAAGTCGTTTTCCGTATCTATAGATATTTCTTATATTTATTACTAGCGACCCGCGACGGCATCGCACGGGTGCAATTTATGATCATAATAACATTTTAACAAACATATAAATGTAAACAATATTAGCTCGTGAAAACTATTCAAATACAATATCCTCAATTAACAGAATCAGTATCAACTGGCTGGTAAGATTGCGAAAATGAAAAGTTATGTAAGTTAAGTATATGTAAAAAGTTAAGTATATGCGAAGCGAAGCAGCTCAACTAATATATTTTAGTAAAAAAGGTAAGAATGAGCTCTATGCTCATATTAATCTTCTTTACAGTTTTTATATACTATAAACTAAAGTCGCTAAATCTATCCTCGTGCCTGTTTCCCTTCTGAATCACGCAACGAATTTTGTTATGGCTTTCATTATCAAACAGTGAATTATTTACGTAAGTTTTACGGACACTTATAATAATTGTAGCCCTTTCGCTTGTCATTTCTATACAAAACAGACGTCACTAGTTAACAGTCACCTAAAAAAAATTCATATTTATAACGAGAAAACTGAAAAAATATACAAAATTAAAGACTCGTTTCCACAAATGAGTTTGTTTACAGTATAGTTTACGAGCTGCAAGATTGTTTTGGAATTAAAAAGTAAATTGAATGTACAAAAGTACTGACTCGAAAGTTTTTTTTACACTATACACATAGTTTACTAACAGGGTGCACTCTCTCAACATTTTTTTACCGTACGGACTTTTTACTGTTAAGTTTCTGGCGGGGTACCACATAAAACAGATAATAAATAAATGTTTTCAACTTATTTCTAATTGTTTTAAAACATAGCAAACACAACACTGTCTCACACGCAGATAGCCTCAATCGTTGATTGCATGATCACACATTCACATTCAATCACATCAATCAATCACGAATTTTATTACTTATATCTTAGGAATAAATGAAATTGAAGTGTCTTTGATATTAAAATTAGGTTCAGTAATTTAATTGAATATGCTATTTATACGACACCTAGAGAGAATTAACCGTTTTTAGAACTTTTGTCTGTGTTTTTATCGCGAACAAGCTTCGAAACTGTTAAATTGATATCTTAAATCTTAATATCTTAACCGGTTTTTTAGTTATAGCTCTTAACGTACGTACCCCACGTAATACGAGTGTATTCGGTATGGTATACATAAAGTTTATTGTTTAAAACTTTCCATGGTTATTAATTTCGTGCGGGCGGATTTAGAAGCAGTTCCTAGAAAAAAATAAACATATAAATATAATTTTAAAGGAATTTTCGAAATAAACGATAGATATTTCTACGAATAAAGTTATTTTGATCAATTGGATTTACGTTCTTGATATCCTTTTGACAACCGGCATTCACATTAAAACAAAATTAATAGTGAAATTATACTTTTAACTCTTCTAAAATTTCATTTCCATCGCATATTTTCCATTCTGTAAATTTACCTTTGGAAAGCCACAGGTAAAAACCAGTATTGAGAATATTTTGCACGTCAGTCATGTTCGTTCATCGTATTTAAGAAACTGATCAATCTTGCGAAGCGGATTCCCAGTTCCCACGCAGTCTGTGATGAAAGTAAACCTAAAGACAGTATAAAGCGATGAAACCGGTTGAAGTCATAAGTAACATACTCTAATAAAGGCAACGCTATTGTTTAGTTTGCATCCACGTAATAGCCATTCTCAGAATTGTTATAGGTACAGAGATTAACAGCAACAGCAAGCTACCGTGAAATTAACTACAGCTTTTTATTTCTAACCCCACGTTGTACACAACGTTAACTTAATTGAATTGTATATATTACCCTCACTGTGTAACTGAGCTCTAAAATATTCCTATTGGTAAGTACAATAATCGACAATAAACTTAAAATGTTCATAACACCGATGAAGTTTTCCAATCCTCAGCTTAGTCTTATTTTCCTGACATAAATAAGAAAGCAATCGGCATCTTCTTATTTCATAAAAAACTTTTCTTAATGGTCTCCATTTATATTTTTGATAACTATGAGCGGGTTTGTAATTAAAAACGAGTCAGCAGGTTGAAATACGAGACAACACTTAACAGTATTAAGAGGTAAGGACCGGAGTTCGGTTATTTGCGTCGTCGCTGGCAGGAGCCAGCCGGGCTGCACTGTGGGCGGCTGGGCGGCGCGCCCACGGGCACTATCGATCGCGTCCGCCCCTCGCATCCCCAATGCACCTCTCACCACTTGTTACATCTCCCGCCGCTAGTAAACCTACCCCGCCTCGGGAAACCAGCACGACGTGTTCTACGCAATTTATTATCGATGCCCATAACTGTAATGTAATGAAATAATGTGTGATTTACGTCCGCCGATCTGAAAATTTCGATAGTCTAAAAGGACGCGATGTACCTATGTATGTAATGAACTAATATCAAATTATTTTTAGAGCTTAATATTATTATTACACCAACAGGATTTAGTGATATTTATGTAATTAGTTATAATTACTTATGTATTGAACGTAAAGTCTAATACTTCATTGACGATAACTATTATGATGTACATACATACTATTAGATATTAGAACGATTAGCCTTCGTATCTATGTAGTTAGAATGATATTATAATACATGAATAAGTAAAATACACATAAAAAGCATGGATTGTATCGCTTTCAAAGGCTGACAGAAAATTATTATGGTCAGGCACATTGATATTTTTTCATTTCAAATAGTGAGTAGAAATTTCACGGTTGCATGATCATAAATTCATATCATTGCAGATTGTTGACGTTTTATTGCAACGGACAAATAATCTTGATTTAATAAAAAAATTATGTACTTTCTCTATACTAGCAATAGTTACAGCAATAATTTAATTTTAATAATTAATGGGAAAAACATATTTCAACGTTTTTTTATTGTAAATTTTGATGCATTCACATTTAAGATACTTACAGATGGCACAAAAGAAATGTCTAATCTATTTTCCTATATCAATTACACCACAATATGACACAAATTATACCAAGTGATACCATACACCAGCCTTAAGCGGATTTTTAAAGCTGGTAACTTCCACCACTTCATTATTTTTCATCTGTCGAGTAAATGTTTTTATAATAGTTTTACTAATCTGTCTAAATCTAATAGTTTTACTTAAACTGATAACAGTGGTACAGGCAGCGTACCCTCGTCCCTCGGTTGCAACACTGGCATCACACAACCTAGTAAGAACCGCATAATGTTGATTTTTCGCAAGGGCGAGGTTCTTTGAAAATATTTACATAGTGAGGATAACACGTTTCTTAGTTCACATCCGCCTCACAAATTATGTTATCTTTGCACATAATAATTTAAGTAAACTCATACACTTAGTTTTTTCTGTGTAAGAGTAACTAGGTATTAATTTACTTTTTGGAAATAATTAATTATCAAAGATAACCCAAAAAACTATCGTTATGTACTACTTATTGTTACAATCACACACCATTTTATGCATATAATAACACAAAAAAATCTGATATTACTTGACTTTAGAAAATCGTCAAGAAATTAAAATGTTCCACGGCGATGAATAGCACTAGTCATGTGTTGGTTCTGATAGCTATGTATAGTTACTACAAAACAGATTGTACGGAGAAAGTGTCGTGGCGGCTTGCAACGGAGAGATCATACACCTGCGTCACAGCACTCGCGCCGCAGTACTTACTTGCATCCATTCATTATTAGTGATGGAGTTGTATCAACACGATCTGTGACCGCAGAAAACATCTATTCAAATCCTTCTAAAGACCCAGTGAGGGTTGTGTACAATGTCTACCCAGTATCGTATTTAATTATGCACGCAATATCTTAACACACACTTTCATTTATGCGTATTTTCGGTTCAAAACAATGCAAAAAAATGGTAATCGACTTTAAATTATAAAAGGGTAAGTAGTAATTTGTTACAAAATTAATTTTAGTGTCGATAATTATAGCATTAATTATTGTAAATATTAGAGGAATGCCTTGTTTTTTTGTTGATTTGTAACAATAAATAATAATATTGTAACTAATCGCTACCTTAAAAAAATAGGCTTCTCACTTATACAGTACTGCAAACAACAATTAACAGTTTTACCTAAAATTCTTTATGTTATGAAGAAATATTCTTCTTACCTTACTTACGCAGTTGCCTTCTTAAGGCAAAGCGCATATTAACATTTTATTGTTTCGTGAAGTAAATTAGTGTAAGTAAACATTATTAATAATGAACGAACGTGTCGGTCAGTCGCAACGCGGCCAATCGTTCATCTCAACGAGGAAAATCTGCCTACATCCTGTTAGCGGGTACAAATGCATCTGTATGGAGGCGGTCTCAAGATTGAAACGAGACATATTCGATGTGGACGATAAATCGTGACGAGGATGCATTGCCAACTTGATAGGTCTTGCTCATAACTTGAATGCCGACAAGGTTTGTGTTTTCTCGCTCTTATGGAATTTTAAACTAGGTACTATTACATGGGTTTTCAAGTTTTTTATTGTATGAAATTAAACCTTGTTTGTTCTTTGTCGGCATTTTTAAAAGTTACGCGTAAAAACGTAGGCGCAGGTACTAGGTGCATACAGAATAAGAGAAATGTTTTATTTGTACGAGTATTTTTTGTGTGAATCCCCCCAAATTTCTGTATCATGAGCTACTTATAAAATTTGTTATGACATAGGTACTTATCTATTTCATCGAAATGTACTATTTTGGACGCCCGACAATTAGGCAACAAACGGATACTTTAACCTTTTGGTTTTGGCAATGCCTCCATAAACGTCTGCACGTAAGTGCGCCAGTCGACAAACATGGAACTTGGCAATGGTCAATGAACCCCGAGTCTAATATTGCTATAAAGAGGACGTTCAGAAATTATTTGCAAGTTTCAGATTTTAAATGTGGATTAGGTATTGAACATAAGTGTAATACTGAAATAAGTAATTTAAATTAATTAGCTACCTACCTAGTATAGGTAGGTAGGTACATATCTAGATTGGCAATAACGAAGACCTTTCGTATTTTTTACCAATAAATACTTACCTGTCTATAATTCCCTTTACGGATTTATCATTTTTGTCCGATTTGATTGGGTCAAATCTCGTAAACGATGAGTTATGTATGTATATCTTAGTAAGGTCACCCGTTATTTTATTAAGCCAATATTAAAATAGTTAAACATCCACTGAAATTATTGTGGTGGTTTTCTATTATAACAAACTCTGCTATTTCTAAATTTAATTTACGAAAATTACGCATAATCGCAGTACAAACGGGTTGCGTCGCCGGCGGGCAGGAGAGGCGCGGGCGTCGCGGGCGCGTTCAACGAACGTCCGCGGGCCGGCGCGGCCCAAGGTCGCCGCGTTCACTCGCCCACCACTACCGCTGAGCAGCCACACCGCACCGCACCACCACCAGTGCGCACTGAGCCTAGACAAAAAACTTTTCTTTAAGCTTTAATGCCAAACGGTAAGTTCAAAATATATGACAACCTCTACATCGTACGCCACTGCCATACATTTTGAATTTATCTTTAGACATTAAATGTTTTGGAAAAGTTTTTTATTTAGATCCACTGGTCACCCACCGAAGGAGAACTTCCACAAACGGATATTGCCGATAAACTGCAGTTATTTACCAAGTTTTTCACATATGTTCTTACTTCCCTGTATATGAAAATTAATAGATATGAAAATATTTATAAGATGTTTTATACTTACAAAGAAAAGCTTAATGACGTATTTCTACAATCAATAGTTTGGAACAATTACTTGCACCTTCAGTGATATTCCTATTAGTCATATCCAAAAAGAGTCATTAAAGTTTCATCTTAATTGCCGAAACTATTTTCATTTTATAGTCTTGGTGTAATGGCAACATTATCTATAACAATCTATATCTTATGAATACTAAACAAGCAAGTGGCATCTTAAAAAATATTGAATTGGCAAATCGTCTGATTGTCTCGAAGGCCTCTAGTTAGTCTTTAGAAGCGGATGTTTGTGCAATATGCAACTCATGCATAGTTTCGAAACTTAAAAGTGAACGCTAAATGACGCAATCTTTTATTAGTAAAATACCAACGAGGCAATGATGCAAATATGTAATAGAATTATGATTGACAAACTGTAATTAGCACATATTATGTGAACAAACAATAAATAACGTACAATAATTTTTAATAGTATTTTGCAACTGTGGTACTAATTTATTAAGGAACGACGTATTTTGTATGTACGTACCTATAACTTTGTTGTTTATTAATCGTCTGATCGCAAATAAATGCGTTGCTACTTCTGAGGACTAAGGTGGTCGCCTCGTATTTAGTGAACTCCGGCATCCACACCCTCTTTCCGAAA
>DWNH01001042.1:0-12314 GCA_018249895.1 Tiana niger
TCTGGTTACCATAGCACAAGCTCTGCCTAGTTTGGGATCAGATGGCCGTGTGTGAGTTGTCCCAAGATATTTATTTATTTTTAATAATAATAATAAGTAATCGAGTTTATTGCCACACGCATATTTGAACATTATAAATATTGATATTATAGCCATTACTTTTTTATAAAGTAGATACGTATAGAAGTGTATGAACTTAATGAAATTATTGGCACGTTGGTTTCAAAAATGTCTTTAAATATTTTTCATATGATTATGATAATTAACTGTAGAAAAATATCCATGACAGAAATAGATTAAAATACTAGACTATAACTATACCTATAAGTATATATTTTCCGCTATTTTATGCCGGCCTCTAATCGATTGTTTCTTTTGTACAAAGCCTTTTTCGAAACTAAGACAAACGAATAGCCAAATCCTTCAACATTATTGATACTTATTCACTCCGCTCTATACCTAACAAAATTTACTAAAGCCAACGAAAGTTATAAGTGCTCTTAAAAATCTTCTGACTTGATATGACCCTTCTTCAAATATCAATCAATTTATCTATTACTGAATTTTAAGGACTCAGGGATTCTTCAAACAATTGTTCAAAACATATTGTGATATTAACATACTACAACATATTTCCAACTCGTTTAGCCATAAAGTAGTTGTAAATTGACTTCCCGGGGAAGTACCATACTTGTTCTACATACTGCAGAAGCAATTTATAGTATTTCGGAAGAAGGGTTTGATTTTGAAGGGTTTATGAGAATAAATGTCTTTAAACATTCGATTACCAACAACATGAGGTACTACTACGTAGGTACGAACTACCATTTTAGTCGTCAGAAGTAACAACGCATCCATTTACGATCTCAGGTAGGACTAAGTACAGCTAGAGGTTATATATGAACGTCCATATGCAGTGACCACTTAACAGCAAGTGACCTGCTCGATTGCTATTTTGTATAAAAAAGAGTACCGTTGCAAAGCTGACGAATGCAAACTCTCCCTGGACCGTCACCCAATTTCCCCTGAAAGCGGCTCTAAAACTCAATTCCCGATCGTTTTCCGCCGCGAACCTTGATTGGGTTACGGCATCTACTGCTCTAACTCGGCAAATCACATCTTTCTGCTTTTAACGTTTCTTTTGCTCTCGCCACTCAGCGGCCTCCGCCGTAATTGAATTCTGGATCTAAGAAAAATCAGAACTGCTCAGGGAATTCTGTTTAGCGCTTTGATGTCGAAGTGTTTACCTACTTGTAAAAAATATAAAAATTCAAGTTACTTTTGTAGAAATTTTAGGCGTAAACGCTTAGGGAATAACTTGTCGGTCGTGTTCTAGGAACCTATTTATCTAAGAGTATGTACCTATAGAGACCTGCTCTCGATTTCCATTGACATTAGAGCGCATTTTTGGTGGACGTATGGCGGTGACGTCATGTGACTAATCAAAATACTGAATCCGCCACTGCACAAAACCTTAGTGTTCCTACACTATTTAGTCGTTTGACCGTATCGAAAATCAAATATCTAGGCGTCCAGGACAAGCACAGTTTGCTCATTCCTTCAATAAATCGGTGACTGGTCCCCAGTGGGAACATTTCGGATGATTTCGGTGCCCCCAGGACTTCGCCCGGTGCAGACACACCACTCGCACCGGCCGGCCCTGGGGCCGCTACTAATACTATAAGTACGCTGGGCACATCAGAATTGGGTTAGAAGTCATTTAATTAGACATGTTTCTTGAGTTCGATTCCCACCTAGGACAAATGTTGTGATGAGCACGAATATTTCTTCTGTGTCTGGCTGTAAAATTATTTCTATACCTAATACCTACTATATATTTAAAAATATTGATGTATGTATGTTTCTCAGTTGTTAGTTACCATAGCACAGGCTCTGCGTAGTATGTACGCTAAGATATTATTTATTTATTCATTAGTATCTACCGGATAGTACTTTTGTTTCGTGTGCTAATAGAGCGCGCTAAATGTAAATATGTGGAAGTGTAGATCTCAGTCATTTCTATGATGATATACCTTTCGTCTGAAACGCAATAAAGTCCTAAATTTTCCACCAATTCCATATTCATTCGAATAGATTTATAATAAACAAATACCTCTCGAACACCGTCAACCATTATTAGTTAACTAATGTTTAAATTAATTAGCACCGTATGAACTGGGCGTCAACAATTTGTTAATTAGATCGTTTAATTCCATAATGGCGTTATCAAATTATGCGAAATTGAACATGCATATAATTACATTAGTTGTCAGTATACTATAGAGTCAAATCGGGTTATATATTAATAGTTGCGCCCCGTTATGTAAACAATGTATTCGAATTGCAGGTAGGTAGTAGGTAGGTTCATTGACCGGAGAAGTACCCCCGCCACGCCAAATTCTACCGACAAGCAACTTATTGTTGTAGCAACATGCAAGTTTGTGGTTTCCGGGAAATGAGAAAACGTTGCAAAATGAAAACCAATGTACGCAAGATCTATTCTATTTTGTGGAGAACAATACATTGAACCACAGAGGACTGGTTACAATGTCTATCTTGTCTTGATTGGGCACACAAACTAACACATGAACTAGATTTAAGATAGTGGTTTCTTGTGTGTCAATTACCAAATGTAAGGTTATCCCATATATTCCATTTTGGTCATTGAAATTTTCCATCTTGACTTCAGGGTAAGGGCATGTTGGAATTTTTAAGTTTTGCATGAGTCATGACAACTGTTTACCAAATATTAATTGTTACTAGTGCATACTTTCATAAGATATATTTCAAGACTGATTACAATAAAAGATCTTTCCTTCTTCCTCCACTAAACCTTATTTTTCATCATCATAAGTTATTATTTCCGCAATCCTGGTATCGTCGAAAGGTATAACAATGTTACGCTTATCGACAATCCCGAGGTCGCATATCGCATAACTTCGAACATTAGCGATTATTGCCACACAGCGGTCGTTAAACCTTGTCGAGATAGTAGCTTATCCAGGTATGTTGGCAAGTTAGATATTATAAATTTTTAAATTTTAAATAGCTCGCATTCCATCTCTCGAGATAGGAAATAAATGCTTTTGCTCCCCTCCCCCCATGCTCCAGCATGTTAGCCCTCCCCCTGGATACTGGTCGAGCTAGTCAAACCATGTCTAACAGACAGTTTGAAAACACAAGCTGACCGTGATCCGTATAAGGAACCTACCCTCATAAGAGCAACGCTCTTGACCTTCAAGTTAAAAATAAAAGAAAAACTACTTTGTTTTAGCGTTTATACAATTTTATTGAAAGAATGAAACATGTTTGTTACAAAGTTAGCTTATAATATATTTGCAATTAGTTCTAAGACACCTAAGAGTTGTTTATAAAAAGTTCATCGGTAGTTTCGTAGAATATTATAAAAAATAGTTTTTGGGGAATGCGGTAAGTAAATGCTTTATTTAAATTACAGGTATTTTAATTTCTGCGTTAAGTAGATAATTTTAAAACAGTGCTAGAGACATGTCTGATTATAAAGACAGAAAGTTTTAACTACTAAATATTACATCAGTTTCTGAGCCTATAAGGCCTCTAAGGGTATTACATACCCTACACGTTAAGAGCTATAACTAAAATACCCTTGGAGACATTAATTCCTGAAATATCTCTGATAATTTCATTATAATCCGTAAAGCGATTTCAAAGCTTATGGGGCTCCTAGGTTGTCATTAAAAACCATTTAATATTAAGAACAAATATTGTCTATACTCTTGTACTATATGTACTGTTAACTATACATTTGGCAATCCCTCAAACTTCCACCAAAGCCCCTTCAGCGGCTTTAGGACCGACAACGCAGGCAAACAGACAGACAATTCTAAACAACGATTGGTTCTGTTTAGGTGCCATGTAAATAGTAGTTAGTTTAATTATTGACCTTAATCTTGATATCACAGTCAGACTATCCAATTTTATTTATTGTTAAGATAAGACACAATTCTACTTATTGACGCTTATTGTATCCAAAAATTATAATAATTTCATATTTTTTGGTTATCTCAAAATATATGTAAATACATTTAAAGAATCATTATATTTCCCAATTATGAACCTTATTGACAACCTTAACACTTTGTTAGCTTAATCTGTGTGTATGTATGTACATATGTAATGGAATATTTCAAAGTTAAGACACTTAAGACCCAATTTGGGACGTCGGATTAGTAAAAATTTTACGCAGTCAAAGTCAGATGACCTGCATCATCAGGATTAACGATTTATCAAGTTTCTGGAGGAGTTAGGCTCCTTAGTGCGTGCGTGTTTTTAAAAATATTATAATATTATTATTACATATATAAATGCACTTTTAGTATGGTAGTAGACATTACATAAATCGGCTCAAAACAAATCAGTAGATACGCATCGTAGACACGGGTATATTCACAGGACGAATCGGTAACCATAATGTAACAAAACTTTAGTGTACAGGGTAACGGTACGCCCCATTAAATAAGTACTTAATACAATACTTTAGTTAGTTTTCCTATACATTTAATTTCACGTACAATGGAATATTTATTGTTATTATAGAAGCTACGAAGAGGCCAGAGGCGTCAGTTCAGGAGCTTTTTCCCTCAGCATTGTAGCCGGTGATACCAGCAGAGGAGAGCGCGTGCCGCCAGCTCGCAGCAACCCCTTCTTTGCAGCAAATGTGAGCAGCAGGGTTGCTGATACTGCGAAAGACAGCAGCTGAAATGAGAGGAATCTTGATTAATGATATGAGTAGTTGCGATAATTCGGAGTTGATTAATAAATATCCAAACATCTAAATATAGAAACTTTCGCATTTATGATATGTAAGGTTACTTGGATTTCAAAATTTTTATCGTTCCATTGATTTCAATGTTTTAAATACTCTTGCTAGTTTACCCACGTCGTCCTGCTTACGTAATCTGTATTCGTACCTTTATGTACAAGACAAATAATCGTACGAACGGAAACACCTCAACAAAATTTACATGTCTACCCGCCGTTGCAACGTAAATTATTTATTTAAATTTAAATTGTTTTAGCTCTAAACGTGATATAAATATACAATAGAAATGACGTGCAGGACTATTTCCTTAATAAGATACGTCTTAATAAGATAAGTCGTATATAGGGACAAGCTAATGTTGGTCACAAATGTCTTGAATCGTAATTTTTTTACGACCATCCGTTACTGAGTTTCGTTGGTCGTCCTCGAGATTCACCATCAGGTCCAAACATGGCCGTTGGTCAAAGACTAAGACAAGAAACAATTAATAGGAGCAAAATTCTTGATTTACAGTTATCAGTTCGACTTTTCCATGATTTATCTTCAAACCCCAAGGTCACATAATTACCATTTCTATGTGAAACCCCTTTTATTCACAAAACAATACAATCGAATTAAGAACCTCCTCCTTTTTTGAATTATGTTAAAAATTACGTTATAGTCGACATTTGCTATTTTTTTTTCATTTTTCAAAACAACAGATAATATCTGCTGTGAAAATTACCTAGGTAGTCTGAAACTGCATAGTAATTTGCCTCTTCTTTATTATTAAAAAACCAGTTTTCCCGCTAATTAACAATGTGCATTTATGTCATTAGTCTCGACTTATTAAGATCTTGTCTTTTTATTGTGACGTCAATATCTAACTATATATGGAAAAAGATGTGTGGATCTATTTTAACTTAGTGTAATTCTAAGGTGCGATATACAAAGACAGGAACATTTTTCATATGTAGATGAAATTTTGTAATGAGAAATTGGAAAATCACTCGCAAAGTATTTACCTACTATCTAGTATCTTCATAAAACGATTTTTATTAAATAAGATAAGCAATTAAATAAATACGCGCATCCGATATTTTCACCCAATCTAGTTTTAATATTGATAATGTGAAGCTGAAACTATAATTTGAGATTTGTAACATTCTAAATTATACAAATTTAGAATCACAATTACGTATGCCCTACGGCCCATAAAAATGTAACTTTTACAATACAAAACGTGCCTACGTTTTAACTATTCTGTCAACAACAGGTGTGACACAGTATACAAAGGTATTTATCTACATTCTTCAATATTTTATCTATGTAACAGTTAATTAAATATGCCTAAAAATAGGTTACTCGAGTTAGTACTCACCGCTGAAATCCCAAAAGTGGCAACAACTTCGTAAGATAAAAACATTTTAACTTTTTACACGAACACAAAAAACGTAAACATTTAGATTAAGAGCAACACGCGACTACGCAAAATCGCGCTCAAATGACATTTTGTTCGCTACAAGAGACGGTAAGAGCCAAACTAAACTCAATCGACTTACACCCCACGACACAGTATTCAGAATCTGGTACAAGTTGGATGCCGCTGTAGGACGTGTCGCACAGAGAATAATAGTTGGAATACGGCGACCTCATATCAGTGTGCATTGAGTGACAACACCAGGTGTGGGAATGTAATCAATTAAAAATTAAGCGTATTTGTAACATGTTAGAGTTACATTTCGAATGGAGGATCAGTGCACGGTTTGGCAACGGCGCAGTTATGCGTCATTTCATTTTGCAACGCACGCGTTCACCTGTTATATTAAAGGTGCATCGATATCTCTATAGCGATAATCATATTATTATGCGTATACTGACTGAGGAAACAAATAAGGTTTAAATAAGGCTCAAAAATTTAAGCATGTTTAAAACAAAATTTATTTGTAATCATTTCTTTCTGATTAAGAAAGAAAATAATAATTATTAAATTGGATATAATAAAAATGTCAACATGCTAACTAATATAATAAAACCGGTCAAGTGCGAGTCGGACTCGCTTATTATTTATAGTGATAGCGGGCACAGTAACGCGCATTCTGTAAATATTTAAGGTGTCCACGTACATATTACAGTTCAAAAGATAGAGCCCTACGACAGACAGACAGACAGTTAGACTCAGACGGAGGTAAATTAATATAGTTCCATTTGTCACCCATAAAAATATCCAATTCGTACTGAATGTAAGATGTTTTAAATTTTTTTATAATTTAATTATAAACAAACATAAATTACCAACAGGTTGTCAGATGAAATTAAGTCAAGCCTACCTTTAATGGAAACGTTCCGTAGACTTTGTTCGCTCAAGAAATATTGATTAGTTTGTTTAAAAGTTTCAAGAAAACGTTAATTACATTAATTTTAATTAAAGGTAGGCTCGACTTAATTTCATCAGACAATCCATTCACAAATTGTTCGCTCAAGGAAACATGAAAAGTCGATGGGTGAGTCGGTCGACGGGAGGAAGTATCTTAGGCGGGAGCTTGTGCTAATTGTACAGTCGTACTCTTATCTATTCTCTAAACCTAAAATATATTCTTTTTTTATTGAATAAAAGAAGCAAACAAGCATGCAGGTCAGGTCAAGCATGCTGTTGTTAGGTGGTCACTACAACCTATGGACATCCACTTGCAGCTTCAGGCAGTGCCTTCAGAACTATTTAGTGACCTCTGGCAACCACACCTTCCCTCCGAAATGCAATAAATTGCTCTACGGTAGAATTGGGTGTTGCGGTCCCCGGGCGTTGGCCCCCGGGCGGCGGCCTACGGCCTTTGGAAATAAAATGAAAATTCTTTTCTTATACAACTCCTATTTATTTACTAATTCTGGCGGGCTCTATGATATGCGGTAGCGATGCGAGCTGATGCGGCAATACCAGCCCACGTCTCTCTGTTGATCTGTTCGATGTACTGCGGAGGCACGGTGAATTGGTACCCTAAGCTCGGCAGCTCCAAGGTGTAGGAGAATTGAACGCCGGCCAACTGGAAAGGTTGTTGGAATCTTTGTAAGAAATTAATAGCAACTTTTTTCAAAGAAAATAATTAGAGTTAAGTCTCTCCAAACAATCGTTATCTGTTTTCAATCCCTAGCAGTACCAAAAGTACTACCAGAGATCTCTTGAAGAATAAAACTGTCTGCTAGGATTTAGGGACCTCCGGCAACGACACTCTTCTTTCGAAACTCAATAGTGCAGTGGCACTTCCCTGGTCAACTAAACCTGTCTCAATAAGGCGTGGTTAGACTCGTTTCTTCTATACTGGAATTGGTACTTTAAGTTAAGCATTGGCAGGACCTGGCTTCGAAACTTCGAAAACACTTTGAACCGACTGACTCCACACAGATACAAACATCCATACAAACTTTCACATTTATATAGTTAATATTAGCAGGAAGTGGATACCTGTCCATAATCTTGAGCAGTGCCTGATGTGGGGTACAGCAATAATCCACTGTTTGCTACGTAGTAGTAATCGGCTTGAGACAGTTTCAAAGAGTCCATTGTTGCCCCCATCACTGATCCAACGTGGTGTATATGTGCAGCGTTAGAGGGCAGACTGTTATCACCATAAGCGAACAGAACTAAGCTACCATAACTGTGAACGTTTAAGTACAGTTGTATCCTCCCCTGGTATTCGTAAAGAATGTCTCTAATATTTCTAGCTTCTGATTCGGAGAAAGGCGCTGGTCCAGGGTATGTGGTCGAACATGGGTCGGCAGAAACTCCCAATGTGTTCCAGGAAATGTTGAAGTTTCTGTTTGCGTCCACTCCGTAGCAGGTTGTGCTGACCGACGGGTAGTAAGAGCGGGTCCGTCGCCAGAGGCGCTCCTAAAAGTATTTAAAAGTGAGCCAGTATTAGATTGTATTCGATTTCAGGTAGGACTTAGGTACTGTCTGGAGTTGCAAGTGGATATCCATGGGTTGTAGTGATCACTTAACACCAGGTGGCATGCGCGCTCGTTTGCTACTTTTATTCAATAAAAAAAGGCCGAATTGTTTCGGCTACCATTCTATATTCACACCCATTTATCTATCGGTCTCTTTCCGTAGCGTGACGTTACATGCCTATGTTTAGACTAATGTCGGTATGGAAAACGTTTGCTCGTAGCTCGAACTCAATATCCTATTCCGCCGGCGCGCGTCGTATGCATGTTCTATAATACGAAAAGAATGGAGTTAAAACTCAAATCAATACTAACATTAGTATGCGAATACTCGTAACCATCAGGGTTGACCAGCGGCATCACTATCCAGTCAATACTGTCCAGTAGATCCCTATCGCCATCCCTCAGGTCTTCCACAAGCCTGTGGATAGTGTACAAAGCCACTGGCGTAGTGACCCACTCCCCAGCGTGGATCATAGCGTCTATAAAGTAGATCGACTTGCTTGTGTCCGTGAAGTTTGTGGTGGATATCTAAAAAATAAAAATTAGTACAAAAACTAGTCTAATACGATACTTTTAAGGACCTGTAAAACCTTTATAGACCTACGTTTTAATTGAATAAGGTACTGTTGCGTTCTACTGAAACGTAAACTTTAAACAAAATGTCATTTGCTTTAACAATAAAATTATAAGCTAATTATTCCATACAATAAATAATAAAATATGTTAGTAATTTACGATAAAAATATTATTGTTAATCAAACTAATTATATCAAATAAATTTATATCACTAAATCGATCGATTTAAAGAAATTAATCGATGTAATTTATATCGATTTTATGGTAAATTTTCAATATTTAATTTTGCGCTTGACGAGTAACGATTTTCGAAGTTATAAGACGCGAGGTACTGCCACTTCAGCTAGCTTTCTATATCAGTTACCTACTTTGTCTACGGATTTCATCATTACGGATTCTTTCGCGTAGAAAATACCAAGCATAGCTCTCTCCATAGCCAGCTGAGTGACTTTGAGCAAGATCAATGTAGGAAGCACTAATCATCTTTTACATAGACGTAGAACTAAACTATATTCTACATAGGTACTACGATAAGCTGAAATTTCATAAGTTATATTGCTGTAAGCCTTTGCAAGAGACATTGATTAATACTAGGTTGGTTACAGATGTGCTCTAACTTAGACGTTTAATATTAGCGGTGTAATGTAGAGTGGAGTAAAGCTTATAAATAGCGTTGTAATTGTTATCGCTGCTGTATAATAAATAATTAATCCACCCATATCTAGCTAGTAGATTTTGTCTCGGCTCAGACAAAGCTGTTTGCTGCGTCTTTTTGATTAGAACTGCCAAAGAGTGGAACAGTCTGCCTTAGTCAGATTTCCCTGAGGAATACGATCTGAAAGTTTTCGTAGTAATAATGAATAGGCATCTTCTAAACAAGCACGTAAATAGTGCAAATCGACGCTTCAAATGCAAATTATACTAAGCAACAGTTTGGTCGATTTCGAGTTACATAATATACAACTTTGGAATGGCAAAAAAAATCCTGCGTCAATTGCGTTGTTGTGATGATTTTTAATATCGCTAAGGTTTTTTTTTATTTGACATTCTAATATACTCGTATATTAGGGAATTAAATAAAAGTTGGTATTGTAGAGAGCATAGATTGCAGAGAAAACACAATAGTCATTTGTTAGATAAAGCATTTGTTGGTTTTTGTTTGAACCCCGCGATGCGCTTGGAATTTTCCGTTGTCGTGGAAACTTTCGAGATAAAAAGCATTCTTATATAGAAATATAACATTGTGTGAAAATTTTAAGTTGATCTGTCCATATTTATGTTCGTTATTTGTTTCAACCCTCAATGTATGTATTATACATACATGACATTTATAACGATTAAGGTGTATTTCTGTCAGTTTACTAGCTCTAAATTATATTATATTTATAACAAACAAATTACTGAAATTTAAACTGAACGTGATTTACAACATTTAATTATTACTGTATAAACTGCACTGAGCTGAATTTCCAATAAGAAAGTTGACCAAACACAAACACATACAAGTACGCGTACAACTTATACTCATACCTTTAAGTATTTAATCGCACGACCTTCAAAACTGGGTTCAGCGTTGACGACAGTCACCAGGCTGGGATAGTCTGCTGCTATTCGTTCGATGTAAGCATCAACCTAAAAGAAATTGTTTTTCTGTGTTGTGGATGCCATAGACACATACAAACACACAGACACTTACACACAGACCGGAAACAGAAATCTAAATTCATCATTTAAAATGCGGCCCCGCTAAAAAACTTAAATTTAAGAACCTTAGTTGAGGTGGGTTGTATTGACGAACTTGGAGTTAAATTCGAACCTAAGCATCGGTTACATTATCACAATGATAAAATCTGCTGATAAGCTTTCAAGACAATAGCAGTGATTTTAAATCTAGTAAAACCAACATTTTATTTTATAATTCATATAAATCAATTTAGTTTTACTACAAACGACAACAGTCAGAAAAAACTACCTCAGCATATCGCGGATAGTCCTCAAAAGGAACCAGTCTATTACTTCTGGATTGCCTCCATTTTGCAACCGCTTCATCATATTCTTCAAGAGCCCTGAAAGGAAACATCTACATCAATAATATTTAACGAGGATTTGTTCTAAGGCGAAGTTTATTTATTAATATTGTAGCATAATAAAAGCTTAAATCGACAGTATGAAGTACGACTTGCCTCCGAAATATCAAAATAATTTATGTCAATCAAGATTGAAAAGGATAAGAAACACGACTCACATGAGACGGTTCTGATGATCTATACCGTTGCCATCTTGAATCAGAATGCCCTCAACGATCGACTTCGCTTATTATCGTCCATCGCTTATTACCCCATTACCTGTGTTATATCGGTAGCCAACATAACAAAAGAATAAAGTTGCTCTGATATATGTAGTTTATCGACGATAACGATAATTATCAAGATCGGCGCATACATTTTTTGCCACTAGGCATCCCTCGCCCAGTTCACGACAAATTTAATTAGATTTATAAAAAATATAATACAAACTACTTACCTAGCCACGTCACCTAGATGCAAATAATGTGTCAGTCCATTAGCGTCTAGGTCGTCTAGAAGTTTGTTGCTGTTTTCTGGAGATACCATCAGTAATGCGTCCCTGACATCTGGTACACCATATTGCCACCAGTACAAATTCAGTTCTATCTCCAATTTGTAAAGTAACTTTGAATCTGAGGCATCACGGACTTGTACTCCGTGAACAGAATAACTGCGAAGATTGAAAACATAATGCTAATAAATATGTTATACAATAAACTAACACAACGTACAACGGTACAAACACCGAAATAAATGATTGAATTTAAAAAAAATGTGTATAACTTCCTCAATAGAAAAGAAGTAACAGACGAGCATGTAGGTCCCCTGGTATTACGTAATCTCTGCAATCGATAGACATTCATAACCAATCCAGATAGCTCCGCAATCGTAACTGAAGTTGTACAATGTACATATTGGTAGATGTGTTGCTACTCCCGAGGAATGTG
>DWNH01001043.1:0-12311 GCA_018249895.1 Tiana niger
TAGAATATTTATCGAAGTTATTTATATTAAATGGAGTAGAGGTTAAATGTAATCGACAGCTCCGGGAAAGGCTTAAGTTGTTTAATATCTAAACGGAACCCTGGACTGCTGGACAGAATTATTTTAATAATTTCAAACAAAAAGTGTAGCTAATCTTTTGATCATAGACACGTCGGACCTACGTCACGCACTGAAAGGGTATATTGAATATTCAGGCTCAATTAACGGAGCACCCTGTATGGTTAATAAAGAGCCGCGCTTAGGGCTTTCATTACACCCTGTATAATGGCGCGTACAAATATTTTTAATCCTCGTGCCCATACATCTTCTGTAGTTCATTTTGCTGGCCGGTGCTTTTAATATATCCGCCCTGACAGTGCATTTTCGACTCTGATTTTAAATAACTAAAGTCCCTTTTACATTGAAAAGTCCTTACCTCAAAATAATTGTGTGAACTAGCGCGAAAGTATGCTCTAATCTGATGTCACTAAGGTCGGTTTCAGGTAATCGAGAAAAGATATATCATTCGTAGGTGGATGATGAAGCTTCTTTTTTGAATGCATATTGCTTCTGCGTTCGTGTCCAGCGTTTATGGACAGGTACAGTTTTTGTTTTGTTGGTAAAAGTCTAATTTGGACTCAATAAGTTTGTGGTGGAAAATGTTCCTCTTTTCATAACGTTGCGACTGATTGGGAACTCCTCTCGTTAATTTAGTCCAACTTCCATATATTTATGAGTATTTTGTTTCCTTTCACTATCCTCGTTCTTCTTTGACAACCGGTGTGGATGGTTTGAGCTGTAGCCTTCAAGCGCGATCTGCGCGAGTTGGTGGACGTCACATCTCTTTTAAGAACGTTTTAGAGCATGCATGTTTTATCACGGTGATTTCCTTAATCGAATAAGTAATAATTCATTTACGACATAAACACTAACACAACTAACACGATTTGATTAGAGGAGATTAAAATCCAATTCCAGTCGATTTGAAATCCTTAAAAATATCAATGGGTACAAAGGTTTTCTCGAACAATAGATTTAATAATGCCAATCGGTTACGTCATCGCAAATTTTAATCTCGTTCCGGAGTTATTCAATCCAAAATCACTCGAATGCACTTCAAAGTTCAAACTCACGTTCATTTGTCACAGTTTCCTTAAAATATTTTATCCAAAGCAGCATAAATCACATCGCAGTGTAATGCAAAAGCAGTCGTAATGCATTAAATTAAAGTTTGATTTCTTTTACGAATGCTGTAATGTATTTAATTCCTTTTATTGTTGAGATTAGAAAGCGCATCGCACGCTCTCGGCCACGTGGCAAACGATAGTCGCAATTAGTTTCATTCATCGCTCGTCTCTCGGAACGGAAGGACGCGTGTGTCGTTCGTTCTTACCGCTTCAATGGAAATGAATTGATTGTATTAACCGTTAGAGTCGCCACTGTTTCATTGTGTAAATATTTTTATGTCTACAACATTAAGGGAGGTAAAAATAAAAATCTTTTCAAATTAAACGTTAATTTTATTTTAATTTAAGATACTGTACGTCTATACTCAATAATTCTTTTTGCTTCTATAACAATCTTTTCAGCTTTCTTAACACTCTTTTCTCAGTAACCATTACAAGCAGTTTCGTAGCACCCATTTCAGCAATGCGAATCTCAAATCGAGTATCTTGTCAATCATGTTTGATTTATTCCTGTATTGTATTCCTGACATACATACATTCATCACCCGTAATCACAACGCACCTAACAAAACACACGTTTGAAGTGGCCGGCCGCCAACATCATCCATCATTACCATGAATGCCATTCTGACCATTATGCTGAGTGTTACAATGACTATAATGGGATCCGCTATCAGATATTGGCAGGCACATATGGCGTGGACGATTCATGGACAGCTAAATAATATCGAACACATAAAACCGTACGGAAGATCGCTGGGCAACGCGGCTGCGACTTGCGGCTGCGGCTTCTGGAGCGGGAGGCTGGTTATAATTATATTTGTGAAGCTAGTAATGAGTTAATATCAAATGTCTTTTAGGTATCAAAAGTTTTTTAATCGAAAGTTTTATAGGTGGTAGGCCGCCGCTCAGGAAGTACCACCGCCACACCCAATTTTACCGTAAAGCAATTTATTGTAATTCGGAAAAAGGGTGTGGTTGCTGGAGTTCTTCTTATTCGAGAGGAGACCCGTGCCTCCTAGCCATGATGATGATCAAAGAAACAAAATGGGTGTAAATAATACTAGACTTATTGCTATTAACTTCACCACAGATACAACACACTAACAAAAAAAGCATTAGAAGGGCAAGTGCTTATAAACCTCTTCGCTATAAAGTCCACCATTAGCAAAATGTTACAAACAGATCCATAGAAAGGTAATGACGCGATGTGGTATACAAATGTGGGTAAGTTATTACCCGCGCTATTAGGGTAAAGCCACAATAAATATTCATCATTGTCCTAATGCCTATGAAACTGGGATGTATAGGAATGTTATCGCAGATTTTTTATGAACTATTCGTATCAAGGTGAGGTGTTTTTGATTGAAGATTTTTTTTATTGAATTAAAGTAGCAAACGGGCATGCAGGCCTCGTGTTAAGTGGTCACTGAAACCCATAAATATCTAAATTCCAACTTAAAACCTCAAATGCGGATTATTTAAAGTTATAATGGCATTTTGTTAAAATTAAAATAATGCTTAATGTTAGATACTAAAAAGTGTTGGCTGTCAAGATATTTCGACGTAAATGTAAAAGTAACATTTCTTTATACATTTTTAAATTCCGATCACTTTGAAAGATATTTTAAAATTCCCTTTTCATGTATTCAAAACATGAGATTTATATTGGATTTCTTTTAACACTTATTACTACACCTATCTTGAATAACTGTAATATGTACCTAATAAGTATCTATAAAAAACATCTACTACTGTAAAAGTGACTAACAATATTAACAATGAAACGCACCTTACCTCCAAGCCCGCCCAAGAATATGTGGTTCAGAGGTACAGCGGGAAAACCCTTCGGCTTTTATTAATGTTCAACACGTACAAGATCCATAAGCAAAAGTGACGATTCGGTAGGCGCTAAGTGAATTCGTATGTCGCCGCCACCTCCAATTTAGTGACGGAACCAATCATCATTACTGAGGGTCAGCGCGATCAGAATGGACCAAACGACCGCAGTTTGGACGCACCTTTAACAAAAAAGGACAAACATATAAAAACAGATGAGACAGAACAGGAAGGAGAACAGAACTAGGCAGCGATCGTAAACAATTCGGTAAATGAAAGATTATGTTTATCGAATTAAGGTGTTCTTTTGCGGCCAAATAAAATTTCGTCTTTATGGATAACGTCGTTACTTCTGATTGTATGATATGGGTTTTATGAAGGCTGTATTTTAAGAACGTAGTGTGTATGGCTTGTGATATTTGGTATTTGGTTAGGACTGGGCCGCAGCAATTGTGTATAGTTCCGTTACAATATTATTTCACTTTTATGTAGAATGTATCTTTAACTTATTATTAGACCTAGGAACCTTATTTTTAGACCTAGATTTATATACAAATTGATACCTTGCGAGTGCAGCAGACTATCTACAAGACGAAGTGTTGAATGAGCTCATAATTTTGCAAAGTGATAGTGCACTTAGTAGTACACTATCACTTTAAACTAGCGTTTTAAAAATATTGGTGAAGTAATTGAATACTTATTAATGATGATTAAGATCTTCGAAACTAAGTACGTAGTATTCCATACTCTTTACAAGCACTTATTCATCAAGTATGTACCTATTTAACATTATGTTTTTCATGTTTGTAAACGATATCTCCGTTTACTAAAACGTTACAAATACGACATTCAACTGAGTTTTTAAACACAGCATCTCCATCGTGTCTGCAGTTTTCATTTTACAAATTTAATTCGTTCTTCACTGGCAAAGTGACCTTTTACCACGTGAGACTGCCGAGAGCAAACTAAAAAGCATTACACACAACAGGCGCATAAAGAAAAATGGACTGAAACATATGCGTATAAAGTTTAAAATAGACTGCGGCTGTCTAACCGTCTTATTCCAGGATGATTTACGTGAGAAGACAATGCAATCTATTCTCAAGATTGCTGTCAGTTTGAAAATACACTGTGACCCCTTAAAATAGAGTTGAAATTTCAGTGTAGCGCATCAATTCGAACTGAAGAATCCTTCGCATTTTACTGAAAAATGTGTAAGAAGTAAGGCAGGGAAAGCCACGAGATCCGTTATAAAGACATATTATTCTTTTGAGGCGAAGTGCGAGATATAGGCGAGGCGAGAGCGAAGTAGTAATCCGTAGAAGGTACTATCCGATTGTCATTGTTCGGTTTTGTAATGAAAAGTATATTTTTTCTCCTCCCTTTGTATCGTTGTATCTCGAGATTGCTTTCTTAACTAGTTGTAAGCTGCTTTGAAATGAAATGGTTGAGCTGATGTTTTCAAAGGTAGTACTGTTATACGGTTGGAACGCAAACATCAGTAACACAAAATGTAGGTATTAGAGCTTAATCAAAGTACAAATATCTTATCGCATTGTTTCTTATACTTAATCAAGTTATCTACAAGTACCCTAATTAAAACATGTCTTCTAATTTGTATTAATATACACACGTTTATAGGTAAAATCACCTATCAATATTAATTGTTATAGTAAATATTGTTAGAACTTAGTACTATCGCTAATGCATATTTGTTGACGAGTTTTTATTGCACTATCACATACTATATTGGTATCTACAATGATATGAGAATAGATTGTAATACAGACGAGATACAATTTGATTACTACGTTCAGTAAACTGTTGATGATACTTAATATAAAATTCAACTTTAATATCTACATAATTTCGTTCACAATAATCGCCGTTTTAAATTGTATTTGTGTCTTAGCAGCTCTTATATGAAACTAAGAATAAAACGCATAAGCTACTTCCAACTTTTATACCGCTAGTGTATCTCTTCTTTATAGAAAAGTTTTTGAAGCAAAGTGGCAAAGCTTGCGTTTCGAGGATAAACCATTCAGCCAGATTCAATAAAACGGAATCCAGTACTACGTCATCGTTGCGTTTACTCGAACGTTCCAGCGATGAAAAATTCAAACTCCACCCATTTCCCGGGCTACAGAGAAAAAGCCTCGCCAGTTCCTAAAAGTGTCGAAAGCATTTTGGCGCACAGTCCGAACAAATTCAAAACAAGCATAAATCAGAGAGCACAAATAAAAAACTAAGGTAAGCGCTCCTGTTGTGGGCCGGCCCGTCGACGGGATCCGGCCCTCGTCCGGCCACCGGAAGCGACTCTATTGGCGTAAAAAAGCTGCGAGTCAACTGGCCGGATTGTCGGTTTATTTACAACCATCGATAACTTTTTTATTTGCACGCACATCGGCTGGTTGCGTGAGCTTTCATATTTTTGCGTTTTCGCTTTTAGATCAAATGATTTTTGCCTCTCATACCAAAACTTATTTCTCGTGACAAAAATGTTTTGGCTTTTCAACATATGATTGAGTAGGTACAGTCAAAACTTTTATTGAGTTATTTAAAATTTTACTTGTGACCATCAAAATATTATAGATAAACATTATAATTAAGTATACATAGATATGTACATTTTTGCAAAAAATATGTTGTAGAGAGGCTGAGCTAAAATTAAACCTTGTAAAATACGTAAAAAATATTTTACTTATTTTTTATTTTATAACATGCTAACTTCTTCATGTAGTTTCTACGTACAGTGATCTATGTACATAATAACATTAACACAAGACCAAACAAAGCGTAATGTGTTTTCTACTACAATATTCGTCTCATTACTTCAAGTCCATAATATAAACACACAGCATCCACTGTTCTCCACTACGCTGCAGATGCCCCACCTCGTCGTCAAATCCCTCGGTAACCGGCCACGCGTCGCCATTCGTCGTGCACGTGTGTTGTAAATTAAAAACCTTTTCTGCAGTGGTACTATTAATTGCCAGATATCGGTGCGTCGCCCTGCTCCGTCGTGAGAAAGGAACAATTAATGCTAACTGAGGCATTATCATGTTTTTTTAATGGACTCTGTTATTTAACATTAAGATGGCTTTTTATGGCTGTCATTAATGTATGTGTGTAACTATTTATAGCGTATTACGAGTGATTTTTACCCGACTCTCCCAGACGGAGCGTAAAATTTTTCGAGCATATGTTTATATGTATAATATATTATGTAGTTATGTATGATTGGATTCGTCTGAATTGTGTAAGTAACATAGGCTAGAATTTTTTAATTATTTATTTTAGTTCCGTATTGTTTTGACCTTTGTGCTTATGCAGTTGGATTTTCAATTCTTTTTAATGTTTTAATTGTTGTTAAAAATTATAAGACTCTCTAATAAGATGATATAGCATATTAAAAAAATACAACTACTTGCAATTTTTTTTATGCTACTATGACTTACGTCAGTCGTAAAGCGTGCATTTCATTTGAGTGCATTTCAATTGGGTCTCAGAATGAGACTCACGAACATGAAATGCACGCTGAATGCTTTATGAAAATGAGTGGAGTACATGTTACAAGTTGCAGTTAAATAGTTGATAAAGCGTTACTGTAATTACTTAAAGCTCCGATGATACTAGGGCCTTATTTTATAACCAAAAAATACCAAACTTATTTCACCGATAAATGTCGTGATTGTGATAAAAATTATGGTCAATTATTAAACGGAACTTGCTAAACGATATATTATTACATAATTTTAGAATTTTAGTCAGTTTGTTGGTCGAACTTTGATGATATTTTTAAGAATTGCAAAAGGTTATAGGCTATATCTGAAAAAAAAATGTACAAGACATTGTAATATTCTACATAGGCCATATTTGATATTAATATTTCAAAAGGTTTTTTATTCATGGCGTCCATACTAACGGCACTAGTAAGGAAGCTCGATCTAAATCAACAGACTAAGTATGTACGTATTAATAATATTTCCGCAGACAAAGCCGCGAGCACTGCCTAGTCTTAAATAATACAATATCCACAAAAACTAAAAAAAACGAAACTAATGAGACTCAAATGTACATCGAAATCTGAAACACAAATCTCACATATTTGAATACAGGCTAAGGACTAAAATCAAACAATAGGTCTGCAGGGGAGGGTGGACACGCGCGTAATCGCCTTTCATGCGCGCACAATCGCGGAATTATACACGCTTTTATTAATACAGCGAACAGTGCGCTCTCATGGCCGCCGGCCGGGAAGTCCGTTGCCATTCGGAATTTGAATTCATTTTGCATCATTTTTGAAGTCAAATCAACTACTTTTAAATGTATTTCGTCCGAAAATTGAAATACCTTTATCCGGCGTTTTATAAGATAATTGTACTTTTAACAAGACGCGGTTATATTTGTGGTCATCAAATTGTCTGTTGTTATCGATTACTAAACTAAAGCTTTCGGCCCGCTCTAAACTGAAATCACGACCCTCAGAAGGGCGGCCCGGCACAGTAACCACTATATCACAAAGGTCAACAAGTACGCCGTCATTCTACTTCTGGTTTACCTGATTTGTGCTGTTGGACACCTAGAGAAATGCACTATTAGTACTTTAATTTCCTAAACGCTTCCTTATACTATCAAGAATTTGACAGCTGGGATCAATACCGATCAATAAAAGTAGAAAACAGGCATCCAAACCACCTGGGTTAAGTAGTGCAATCCATGGACATCCACTTGCAACTACAAGCAGTACCTTAGTCCTACCTGAGATCACAATTAGATGCGCTGCCACTTGTGAGGACTAAGGTTGCCTTGTATTTAGTGAACTCCGGCAACCACACGTTCCTTCCGAAACAAATAAATTGCATTTGGAACAATTTAGAAGAAACTACCGTTGTTACTGCAGCCCATCTGCCAATACTGTACCTACATCTGTGTCATACAATCGTATTTCGATTGACGTCGCTATCTCACAGTGGGATCTTTTCATTAAGGCTATCGGTCCGCACATCGCGGAGACACGTGGACCGCGCTGATATTGTTCGATATTGCAGGGGCTTCGGGTTTGGGCGGTAAGTATATTGCAGTTGAAGAGCTCTCGTATTAGCGTGCACAGTACATCTGTCTTTACGGCTAAAGGACTGATTTACGTAACGAAGTACCTTTAGCATTTATATAAGCGTCATCATAGAATTTGTATAAAAGTGATCATACGAGTATAATTTAGGTTTAATGAATCTTTATTTCTCATGACACAATAGGTCTAAGTGACCTATGAGAGAAATGAGAAACTTAAATGCTAAATTTACGTCCGGCAAAAACTATACCTTAATATATGTACGTGTGTTTGCGTGAATTTGTTTGTGTGTGTGCGCGCGCGCGTTGATGTGTGTGTTTAGGTATGTTATATATCTACATATATTAGATACCTACCTATAATTACTGTCCGTCCATTACATTCATTTGTATTTTATACATTATACAAATTTTATTATCAACTGGAAATTTAAACCAAGGCTCTGTAATCATTTCGTAGTTCCCATATCTAATATGCAGGTGTATCTCGATATACCAATACCACGACTTAGAGAACTCGGATTCGTAAATTGTCCAAAATTATTCATTTTTCAAACATTTAAACCTCATCTAGTCTACTTAGGTATACTTATTCCACGTGTACTATAGGAAGTTAACAAATCAAGTAGTCTTTATGTTCATTTCGTTTATGTTTTTTATTGCTTTTTTTACCGAGCCGTTAGTTATTGGTATTGGTCATAACTAACACTGAACAAAAACCAACAAAAGATCTCGTACTGACGATGCAACGAAACAACTGGCACCCAGTTGCAAAAACGACAACCCACCTTAGTATTGTAAAGCAGGAGTTACACAGTAACTCGTGCGTGTGAACGCGCCACGTACCGCTGCGAGGGGCATCAACTAATGCATTGTTGCGAAGTGACGGGGACACGGTCAGACTTAATTCACTGTCCGCCATTTTGAAGATTAAAAACTGTTATTTTTTGCGATCTGAAAGGGGAATTTGAGGTGCATTAATTGAATCGCGCAGGCGTGCTTTGGTTTCGAATTAAGGATTAGTGTGGAGTAACTTGTGTGATGTGTTTGTTTTGGCTCCGTGCACTGAATTACTCAATTAGTTCTATGTTATATCTTTGTTATTTGCGAAGGATTGGTAAATAGGGTTTTTATACATAGCAGTATCAAATAAATTGTGTGCAGGTCAGCAATTATTCAGAGATCATTGCAGCCCGGAATAATCCATACTAAACCTCAAATAGAACGTAGTCTAACTGCTGATGATTGAAATTGACGCTTCTTGAAAGTAACTGCCGTCTTGCCTATTTGTCCAGACGACAAAGCGGCTTATGACTATAATAATCCTTAGGGCTTGAAATACCAGATAAATATACCTAATGTTGTCTAAGGTAGGAAAAGTCCCGAGTATTCCTATATTATACACGGGTTTATAGAACAAGCGCATATGGATATCGACGTTAAAATAACGTTACTAGGTGGGTTTTATAATCATGACTTTAATAAGTGAAATGAAAACTATATACTTTCTACTATAAAAAAATTATGACATTAAGACAAGCAAGAGTGGTAGGTTTGCCGTCCGGGGAATTATTATCGTACCTAATTCTACCGTACAGATACTTATTGTGTTTCGGAAGAAATGAGTGGTTGCCGGGTTCACTTAATACGACGCGACCATCTTAGTCCTTAGAAGTAGCAACGCATCTATTTGCGACCTCTGGTCAGGTCTCTTAGTTTCTGGACTAAGGTACTGCCTGAAATTGCATATGTCCATGGGTTGCAGTGACCAGGTGGCCACCATCCTGGTTTGCTACCGATATTCAATAAAAAAGGCGGTTTATTTACATTTTAATACGATCGCTTTGCGTTTTTTGACTACGATGGTCGCCTCGTATTTAGTGAACTTGCGGTCTACAACTCCTAAAAATATAAGATAATATAATATTCCCATAAAATACGTTAAACAAAAAATCAAAACCGTTAACCGTTATCCCCTCTCCTCAACGTAATTAACATAAAAATAATTTATGATATGAAATATCATCGTCGCACAAACAATAAGTGCAATTTTCCATGCAATAAATATTGTAATAATAATGTTTGATACGGGGGTGAGTGACAATGGCTGAGATTGGACGCGTGTCGCCCGGAGTTGTGTGCACCTTGCTTTAGACCCCGTGTAATAACGGTGGTTATATATACGGACGTACTTTTAAGGGTTTCAATTATTATTATTAGCAGCGGTATAAATATAGTTCTGACAAACCGGGTGGTGTAGTGAATCCCATGCCGGTCCACCATTAAATGGTTCTGGGTTCGATCCCCGGCGGGACAAAAGCTTACTACTTACTTTTATTCAATAAAATAAAGTTCTGCAAAGTTCCTAAACAAGAAATTATTCTATCCAACATTCTTATCTATCTACTAATTATTGAAATATTTGTTATCTAACGACAATTTATAAATACATTTTCAGTTTAACACAACAAAAACATAATATAATATATTATGAATAAGAATATGTTTTATAGCAAATTACGTAACAACTGCTACGTAGTGTCCCTAGTATAACGTCTTAAAAATATATAATTATATTTTTTTATATAAAAGAACAGACAAACAAGGCATTGGGCCACCTGATGGTAAGTGATCACCGTCGCCTATGAACATTTGGAACATTTGGATCATGAACACCAAAGAGGTTGCCCTTGCTCTGCCCTCAAGGACACTTTTAACGCCTTTTTATACATATTTTATATTTCAAGACAACAAACAAGAGCTCTATAAGATGATCAAAATTATATAATAGGCGATTATCTTTATTTTTAATAAGACAGAAATAAAATTAAATATAACTTGGCTATACGAGATAACACGAATTATAACAGAGGTACTCGTAACGCATTTCAATGTTCAGCTCTGCATTTGTACTTAAGTACGTCACAAACAAACCACGAATCAAAGCTACCTTACACTTAAGCACAGACCACCCCAGCAACAAGAAACACCCTACAAAATATACCCTTCGTATATTAAATTAACATAAACACAGGCGAGCCGCGTCGCGGATCAGATCGGCAACACAAATCTATCACTTGGAAATCGTTAATTCTATATTTCTGAGCCCTTTCACTCGAGGGAGGTATGAATGCTTCGCTAAACGTGTTACAAGTGAATGACACTGAGAAGTAGGAACTGAATATTTTGGTGATGGTAAAGTAATTAACGGTGAAGAACTCCTTTCCTAAATACGTTATGAATTAAATAAGATGTGAATCAAACATTGAAACTAAAATGAGGACATCGATAAAGAAATAAATGATTATTGAACTATTTAACACACCCCAATACGCGAAGACATAAAATTCATTACTAGGTTTTTAATATTATATAAATTATTTTATATAATAAAAATAGTTAATAGACATTCAATAGATGTAAAGTTTATAGTACAGCGATATATTTATAATGCTTAACACTTTTGAATATGAAGCTATGTATCTGCTAAGGTTGAATTTTTTGTTACTTGAAGTTCACCTTAAACATGTAAATAGTTGGGACCTAAATTTCTTTAATGAATATTTAACGTTCTATATATTATTACAGTGTTTTTATGAGATATTTCTGGAACACAATTACAGATTAAAGGTCTTCAAAGCAGATATTATTTTAACCTCCATTAAACCCGCTATTCTAGTCCTCTATATTCTATCTCTACTTTAACTCTCTTATTCTGCGTGCAAGCTCTGTTTAAGAAGAAGTATTTTACTTTTTCCTTCAACTTCTAACGATAGTAAGTCAGGATGTTTTATAACGTTTCCCAGTCAAGCTACAAATATTATTTACTCCGTTCAGAGTCGCGAATCAAATCAGATCTATCGTTTGGAAATCGTCATTCATACCTTTATATTTCCGTACCCTTCAATTGAAGGGCGCTATGAATACTCTGTTAAATGTGTTAGAAATGACATTGTGAGTTGGATGTAGGGAGTTCGTATTACTTTTGTTAGACTTGACGTGTTCAAAAATTATATTATTTCGGTAAATGAAGTTTATCTTTAATATCATTTAGGCGATTTGTCAAAATTTTGTTTTGTTAATAACTATTTTTGTTAATGTTGTGTAATTTTTGTGTAGTTTTTGTGTAATTTTTGAGCAGTGATAGCCTAGTGGTTGAATTTCGGCCAACCATTCCGGTAGGTCCGGGTTCGATCCCCGCACGCACCTCTA
>DWNH01001044.1:0-12307 GCA_018249895.1 Tiana niger
TAAGAACTTTTTATGGATGACATTGTGAAATCATATGTTTCGTATTTAATGAACCACTCATTATAAAGACTTCAACGAATGTTTGTGCACAGTCGGTAAATGCTGAACTAGTGTTGTGGAGTGACAAGACGCTATAATAAAAATAACATGGAATTTAATAGCGTAAATCAAATTGATCAAATTTTTGTGTGTGTTCGATCGGGTCCATAGGCGATTTAGATTCATAATTGGACTTACTTTGAAGAAAAAAAATGAATAGCTGAAGTAGTTGAGCCACGTCCGTTGAACGCCGCTTCTCCAGTTGCCTGTAGGTCTGTTGTAACTTCACGGACCAACTTAGTTATCTCATACATAAATATATTAAAAATTGCAAGCTTTTATACACATAACAAACAGCAATATCTGTTCTGCAATTTACCACATCATGGACGGTAGGTGCCGCCACTTTCAGCAAATGTGGCAATGTTAAGCACTTTTTGAAAAGTGGTCGGCGCAGGATAACGATTACGAGAAGTTGCACTTTGTTTTCGATGTAGCCTTGAGGAGCAGATGAACGCGCAATGACGAAACATTAAAATGTCAATCTCAATATCAAATATCACTTCAACATCACTATATTTTGGTGAATTCCTTACCAGCAGGCAAGCATTCAGACAGGATGGCGTACATATGTACATACATATGTGAGCCGGTACTATAAAATAAATGTGTATTTATTAGTATCTACATAATATTCAATAAACGTTTGTAGAGCGTTACCAGTATACTGTCTGAATTTTGGCCTTCTGTTCCGGGGGGTCTGGGGTCGGTCCCCCGAGGATAGCGCGCACCTCTAAAATTATAAATTATAAATTAATCACCACTTGCTTTTCGGTGACGGAAAATATTTTATTAATTTAGTATTTTAATGTGTATGTAAAGTAATTATTAGTATTTTAATGTAGGTGTACACTGTCATTACTGGAGCTGATCATACTAAGCGTCTGACATAAGTACATCTTGGCTCACTATCTTAATGTAGGTACAGGACAGGTTAATCTTGGAAACTAAGTGCCATTTCATGTACACTTTAGTCCTCGGTTTGGTGACTTGGTACCTCGAAATGTATTTTTGTTACGAGAACGTAACGTTTTACAGAAGTAAAAAATATAGATTATAACGCTCTAAGACAGTATAGTTAATACAAATAGACAAATTTGACAATCTGTAAAGTTTAACTAAAGTCTGTAATATCCTGATTAATTAACTAACTAATATTTGTGCAGTAATCACTCTGATAACTTTTGACAACTAAAGAACAAGCAAATCTGCATGCAGTTGCAAATACAAGGTTTAAACCCAACATAAAATACGGGTTCAATGCCAGTATCTTAGCTACACCACACGACATGTGGAGCACGTGTGCTCGACATCCGCGACAGGCTGCGGCGCGGGGCGGGCGCGGGGCGGGCGCGGGGCGGGCGCGGCGGGCTCGTGTGCAGTCGTGCGACCGTTTACAAATTGTTTAATGCACCTGTTTACTATCTTTGAATTAATTACAGAATGCATTATTTTAAAATTGTTGACTCTATGTTTATCAAATATAAAGTCTTAAATTGTTACATTTTAATATTAATTTATATTTATATATTTTTTAGTATTATTTTTTGCAAAGAATGAGGAATGTAAGCATTTTTTACATTTAAAAAGAGGCTGTACAAAATAAAAACGTTTGGTCATACTCGTATTTTCACCTGCAAAAATAAAAGGAAATGTGTAGTACTTGGTAGGATAGAGCTACATCCAGACAGAGAGGTGCCGTCGCAGTTTCTAGAATATTTACTTTATGTTTGGAGCTGACAGGTGTGATTAATTAAGTTCTTTAAAAACCGTATAATTTAATTGCGGTAAGTGCATGAAAACACAGCTTGTGAACACCCCGACACGTTACTCCAAGCGGGCTCTGGTGTCGCACGGATGAAGACAATGCAGAAGTCAGCAACAGCTAGTTATATGCCTAATACTATCTTATGTGGACGTTATTACTCCTAATGTGATGCTATGTCTAAGTATTATGTATATAATACATTAAAGTGAATCAGTCTTTTTAGTGAAGTCCTTTTAAAACGCATTAGGGATTAGCTTAACATAGATTTTGTTGACTTTCAAATTAAAAGAGATCATGGGACAAGCACATAAATAAGTAACAGTAATCGAAACAGTTGATAGCATTATAGTAAAATACAAGTAAAAATTAAACAGTTTATTTCACAATAAATAAATAGTCTTAAAACTATGTTAATAATACTCATATAAGAATAATATTAGGCAATATTTACATTCCATGATTCTCACACAATAACCTAAATGCCAATACACCGATACCGTTTGTATTAAAACACAGACAACCTCAGCCCAATCTTTCAAAACAATATTGTACAACTTAATTCTATAAGACTTATCACATTCCACTTTCGACGAGGTAGCTACGCGCACTTGAAATCAATCTTTGCACTTTGTGTAGGCGCCTAATACATTTTTTACCTAAATTATTATTGGGAGTTGTTTGCCAATTACAATAACAGTTAAAACATCTAATAATGAATAACCTTTTTAATGACTATGTTCTTTAAGGTATACTAAGAACTTTGACGTGATACTATTAAGCGCCTACAAACTATAAATAACTACAGCCTATAGTGATATAGGCGTAACTATTGGAAGTGTTCCAGCGGTCGGTCTATTGGCGGTTGCAGGCCCAGAGGAATGTGGTTGTAGAACTGTTGCTGACCCTGGTCGATTTGATCTCCCTGGTCAACGCTGCGTCCCTCTACTCCCTGTTGCGGTAGTCCGTACTCCTGTCCTGGTTGAGCCAAGTTGTAATCATTCTGAGAAAAATCCTGGCCGTGATGACCAAAATCTTGTCCTTGAGGTGAGAAATCCTGTCCCTGCTGAGAGAAATCTTGCCCATGTTGGGCATATTCCTGATTACCAAAGTTCTGATTCTGATGGTAGTATTCATTTGATGGTCCGGTTTGTTGCGGTACACCATACTCCTGATTCAATTGATGCTGTTGATTATTTAGATTTTGCTCATACTGCGCCTGCTCTATTTGTTGTTGTATATGGTGCTGTAATTGATGCTGAAAATCATATTGGTCTCCAGTATGGTGCTCATACACTTGCGTACCTTGTTCCTGTGTGAAGTGATGTCCTTGTTGAGGCAGATGTGCTTCCGGGCTCTGTGCTGAGGACACGTCCTGTGGTTGAGGTACAGGAGACCAGCCGTCGTGATCTAGATGAACCGATGCCTGAGTCGGTTGAGGTTGTATGGCTGGTAGGGGGATCGCTGCTTGTGTAGGGTGAAGCGGAATTTCATGTTGTGGATATGCCGCCTGAGTTGTGTGTAGTTGAATGCCTGGCTGCGGTAGTTCATGCGGTGGATTAAGAGGAATGATAGATGGAGGAACGATGTTAGTCGGATGTAACAAAGTCGGTGGTTGATCTACGGTTATACTCGGTGTGTGCTGTTCGAAGACTCCTCCGTGTGCAGATGCTTGAGGAACGAAATGATATTGTGGTAACTGAGGACGCTCCAGCAGTACCTGCTGGATGGATGAAACGGGTGCAGCGGGCAAAGAGTGTGATAATGGTATTAAAGAAGATTGATAGTTAAGCAGCGGGTATCTTGGAAATGTAGCGAATACGGATGTCTGTATTGAACCACCAGGCCGAATGACATAAGGGATATGTGGAAAAACAGGAGAGGATAAACCTTGAGCCTGAGGAAGTGGAATAGCAGCTGCTGGAGAAAACGGAACAGCGTTTGCAGGAAGAAGTGGCCTTAGGTGTAAGTGATTTGGAGGCAAAATATGAACAGGTGGGGGCGCAAGAGGCGCAGGATGTGGCTGGAAAACTGGAGCAGGACCAAACGGTACTGGGTGGGCGGGAGCTGGAGGCAGTGGGACTATTGGAGTAGGATTAACAAACACTGGCGGAGGAGGCGCAGGTACCGGGTGCGCAATGGTGGCAGTGGGCTGCGGGACCGGTACTGGCAGCGGAGGTGGTACGGGTACGATGGGTACTACAGGTTTTGGTGCTACGTGGTGGTGGTGATGATGGAAATGATGGTCTGGTTTGGGAACTATAACTTTGGTATGGGGAAATTTCAATCCGTAATGTGTGTGTGGCACAGGAACTTTATGACCTACACCGACAGGGTAATGGGAGGCGAGAGGATTGGTGAGTGGCACTTTGACAGCTGCAACAGTGGCGGTAGGCGGATATGTCACCACTAGAGGCTTGACGACTGAATGGGTCACCATCGGAATGTCGTGGCCCAACTTGTAAGGCGGAATAGCAGAGAGGATGCCTCGTTTATGGTGTTTTCCTTTGATTAATCGTCCAAGTACCTTCGATTTAGTAGCCTTAACGTGGACGACATCTCCGACGGCCGTCCATACGCAGACGCACAATAACAACGGGACCTGAAACATACCACCAAATTCCATTGAGCTTCTTGAAGAAACAATATTTTCACTACTTTATTTACGTAAGCACCAACACTACATCTAATCACTAAGATTTCTTCTATCCTTCAGCAGTCACACACTATCTAACAACACACAGTAAAATCATGATCCCGACACTTGTACACTGATATGACACTGCACTATTTCGCTGAACTCGTAATACTTACTATTGCGAACTTCATGATGCGCGGTCGGCCGCTCGGCGCCACGGTAACTCTGGGAGCGGTGGCACCACACACCAACACCTGTACTTATAACTTAAAGAACAGCGCATTAGTATGTAGCCAGCGTCTAGGTTTCACTTGGGGTAGCCGGACGCCGTCACCGCCGCTGCTCCTTCGTATTACGGCTTTCGATAGCTCCTAAAGTCCTAAACAATTGCGTTCACTATTAAACTCCCAAATCGTAATCAATCGGATATCAACTCTATTACTTTGTTTCACGGTACAATTTAGAAGTATTAGATGTTCATGTAAGTCGAGCACGTATCGTGTTGCCGTCATTCCTGTAACAGAGGCGTCCGCTTGAATAACAATCTACCAAGCAACGTAATCGAGAGAAAATTGTACCACTGAATACAGGGACGAATTTGCTTTTGAAGGAGCATCGTGATAAGCTCCAAAGATCTTTTTTAATTCCCGCTACGGAAATCAAAATATTCGGGAATTTAAAATTAAAGTGTTTTTATATGTTTCTTAGTGTTAGTTTAAATTTAGTAACAATATTCCGAAATTGTTTAGTAAACTACGAAAAAATGATCAACAATCTTTAGGACACCTATTCTCTATAGCCCGAAACAGATATCATATTCTGATATATAAAGGCTCTGAAACTGGAGGAGACCTAGGAAGTTCCATCATGCTACTCTAATGCGTAGTACTAGAGGCGAAGTGTGTTATTTATTTATAATGTAATACGAGTAAATATTAAGTTTTGCCAGGTGGCCCGGCTCTGCCTAGTGTGGCTGTCGGTGGATATTGTAAACATGAGATAACTATCTTAGTTCTCAGAAACAGTAGTGCATGTGTACGACCTCGGGTATAAATGTCTGAGATTGAGATAAAGTAAGTATATTGGGTTATAAAGTATACAATATATATTGGGTTGCAAAGATCACTGAAAATACGACCTGCGTAAATGTTTGTTACTTCTTTCTTCATAAAAAAAAACTTATTTATTTACTTTTGCAGACGTCGAAATCCGTCCCTGTTCGGAAGGACATCGCGATGCGCGCACGCAGCGACGTTACCAAATGGACATCACTTTCCTCGCTCTCACTATCAGCGCACGCGCATGTCGGAACTTATACTTTGTGTAACAAATGATTACGATCGAGACATATTATTATGTAGGTTTACGTGGTAAAGAATGGTTCGGGAGGCGTTGTGACGTTCGAGGAAGGTCAAGGTTTTTCTAATAGCGGGACCCCCTACACCTACGTTTGTTGTTGTTGTTGTTGTTGTTTACCATTTTGATTTGTTTCAGACTAAAATGTGTGCATGTTTGATGTACTTAGATATATAGATATAAGTTGTACTTAGATATACTTAGATACATATATTGTCTACTTTATAAATTTTTCCTTGTATTTTTAGGGTTGCCTGGTTGCCTGTTTATTGTATTTCTTTCTTGAAAACATCATTTAAAAATCTGTGTAAAATCAACAACAAACTAAAATGACCAAAAAACATTTTGCCTGATTTATATGCAAAAGTATCACAGCTTTTGGTCATAAGAATGTGTCGGGGCACTAAAATAAAATATATAATTAAAAAATTTTTAAAAGTAATGCTCAAAAAAACACCTAAACAATGAAAGCCTAAGTTAAATAAGGTATATGATTATAAACATTATAATTAATATAATTTATATTTTAAACCTTAATTTTAGAAAAAATAATAGTACAATTTTGAAAACTAGCATTAGTAATAAATAAAATTGTGTAGAATTAAGATGAATAAACATTAATACAGAATCAGCGACATCTAGCAGCAATTGATTGGAACTTCAAGAGATTGTTGCCTTGACGATTCTAGCGAGCGCGCCAGCCACACCGGGAGAGCCGTCTACAATGCTAGAGCACAGGCATATAATTCCTGCTTAACCCGCTACGAGGCGCCACAATCCAGTACCTATCTGGAACTGAGTGTTGCTTCTTCTACTTTGAATACATGATCTAATTAGATTACTCCATAACACCAGATGAGTCATTGTTGTTTTATATAAGTTTTTTTTATTCAATAAAAGTACCCAACAAGCTTGCAGGCCCTCTGGTGTTAAGTAGTTACTGCAACTTCGGGCAGTACCTTAGTCCTACCTGAGATCGCAAATATATGCTACTTCTGAGGACTGAATTGCCCCCCTATAATTTAGTGAAGTCCGGCAATGGTATGGTCTTCCAAAACGCAATAAAGATACGGTAGATTTGGATGTGGCAGTGTTACTTCCCCGGTCGGCAGCCTTCCACCTTTATTTGTATCAAATATCAAATCAAAATTGTAATTGAAACATTGTTTCTTGAGCAAAATCTTTTAGGTTTTTAAATTATTGATCTGGTCACGAATGTACGAGTATGTACATATGTACATACATACATAGGTACATGCTTTAAAAGTGTAAAAAGTTTCCTGATAGTCACACACACTTCGATTGCCTGCATGATCACTGCATGCCTCAGTACTCTTAGGCCAAGTGAAAACATTTGTTACATTTCTTTAGCAAAGTTAAACGCCCTACATTTAACTTTGCTTACTACATCAGAACCGGAGATAAAAGTTTCAAATTAAAACATCAGCTACTGAATTTTTAGGGTTTTTTTTTAAATTTTGGTCAACTCTTCGTTGACGGCTAACGTCAGGTGGGGTGTGCTCAATGTTCCCATTAACTTGTGCGCGGCCAGCGATATGCCCAGAGGTTCGCAGAGCTCTAGTCAGCCCGGGCATTGGGCCACGCGAACTGGCCCGCGGTCAAGGCCGAGCCGAATCAATGGCCGCAGGTCGCGCAGCAGGTAGAGAGTCCCGTTCTCACAGTTTGTCACAAATAACGCCTATAACTTAGCGTTAATAACGCATTTATCTTTCTCGAAGCGGTTCCCGCAATTTTCAATTCTATCAAGCGTGTCATTGAGCCCAATGCTGATTCCACGCGAATAACTCTTTTTCATTCGATTGAACTCTCTTCACAATGTAATTGTGTAGTTTTTTGTTATCTTTGACCTTAACCGATTTTTGATTGTGCACTGAAAGTTCAGCGTAACTTTGTAATTAAAACTAGTTACACTTATTTCTTAGCGAGTATTTTCTTTCATGTCTTACAAATTTATTAATTCTACAATTATCTTTCACAATTCATTTACGTACATACGTAACGTACTTTAATCAATACAAATTACTTTTGGTAATTTATATTGTATAGAAAGTTATGTACATTTTTTTCTTCAGTACGGTACGTATTACAATAAAATTGTCTCAGCATTACGTGTAGTTTGCTTTCATTAAAGTTGCAAACAGAAAATAGAGATTTCATTTCGACTTGTTGTAAGTGTCTTACAACATTGGCTGCATTTTTATCCGTTATTCAATTACATTATGAAAAATTTCAAACGATTTCTGAGATGAAGTGGAATGCAACTATTTGCGCTCTCTATTATGTAGCTGGGATGAAACGGAAAACAACTTGTTTAAATAATTTTGATTCATCAATTGATTTTCTAATCAGTTTGTCTCTTGGCATATCGACTGCAAAAAACTGTTTGTGTCAACAGTCTGCTAGAGGCCGCGCTTTTCGCAAACTGTCGCGGCAACGACCGGCCGTAGTTGGTCTGTTTTCTATTTCATCTCACTGGACCTTCACCCACATAGCCGACAGACGTTGTCGTTGCCTTGTGAAAATCGAATTTCACGCCCCAACTGAAATCGATTCGATGACTCCAACACTCATAATGAAACAGCATGTTGACAAACGCTTTATTAAGAAACCTTATAATACAGTTGGCTTAGCGCTAAGTATAAAAATAATAAGATTGCCGACGACGCGACGACATGGTAACATGCGTACAAAACTAAACTAGAACATCACAGGGCGCTCTTTCGTGGTCTGATCAACGTAAAGAAATACAATGTTTATGCTATAATACTACGTTTATATTGTAAGGAGCGATTTTATACCCCGAAGTAAAAAAATATACAAAACAATTGGTTAAAATAAATAATTATGATTATGGCGGATTCTCAAGGATGAGGCTTGGGGCTCATGTTTCACCTAGTTTTATAGTTTTTTTTTTGACCGATGAGACAAGTGGACGGGGATCTTCCACTTTGACGTTGGTTGCTCGGACGTAGTTGTTTTCATAGCCCGTTTCCTGCACGTGCGCATTCGGACTCAACTCGTCAGTGCGTTCCTTTTCGTCAGCTCGCCCGCTGTCGTTTGCTCGCTCATCATCGTCATAAGAACGGCCAGTATCGTCGGTGCGGCCACTATCATCAGATCGACCAGTGTCGTCCGAACGACCTGAGTCGTCTGAACGCTCGTCGTCACTTGTCCTCTCATCTTCACCTGCTCTTTCGGGATCCTCCTGAAGTGTTTCGTGATCATTTAAGAAATGACCGCTTCCGCCGGGACTTTCTTCCAGCCGAGCTAGGTCCGCGTCCTTGGTAGGCGTTGGTATCGTTGCTTCTCGAAATAACTTCTCCTCTTTAGATATAGGTAATTTTTGACCAAAGTAATCGTAGTCTCCAGCAGAATAAGGATCGCTGTCTTCCACAGACCGCGTCTTTCGGCTCTGTTTGCGGCGTCGCCGTTTACGTTTGGGCGGCTCTGTGCGAGGTGATTCGTAGTTGTCGTCATCGTCATTGGAATTTTCGTACCTTAGTTCTTCGGAATTATTTTCGTTCTCGTCATCTCTGTCTGGATGCTCACGGTGTAATTTTTTAGGGTGCCGTTCTTTGTATATGGGTGGAACACGAACTGTCACTGTATCTATTTGTCCTGGGTTTTGTTCAGTCGGAGGCAGTACTCGTGGTTTTAGACGCCTTCGAGGGTCCTCTGTCGTAGTAGTCTGTTCAGCATCTTCATCAGTGTCGGGAATTGGTAAGACAATGCGATTGGGACTGTTACGCTCACGTTGTAAACTCTGATGTGACTCTTCGTTTCGTCTTCTAATCTGATCTGCTAGAGCTCTGTCACCAAAGTGCACATCACGGTAATCATTCGATGGAACCTTCTTTTTCTTTTTCTTCTGTTGTTTCTGCTCCCAAAATTGATCTACTGCAGAACTGAAATCACGAACAGCTTTTGCGCGGTCGCGAGATTCCTGGACATCCTCATAGTAATCATCTTGCGCCGGAGCTACCTCTTCGTCGTAAGCAAGATAGTCGTTATCGGCTGCATCCTGCTGTCCATTACTATTAAGATGCTGAGCATCTACAGTATCCACTCGATGTGCAACCCCATTTCTCACAACAAAAGCGTCCACATACACTCTAGGCTTACGTGGTTCTGTCACTGGGAGCCTGGCAGCACGGGGTTCTATAGCAATGGGGGCATATTCTTCTTGTTCTGGAATTTGTTGCTCTTCCTCCACCGCCTGTGGTGCAGGAGTTGCTGGAGCTCTATTAAAGTTGAAGTCTAATCGGAAATTAGAAGAAACAGTTTCTACATTATCTGCCTTGGCTCTTGGCGGTGGTGGAGGTGGGGGTGGTGGTGAACATGGAGCCGGAGTCGTTGGATTAGCTCTAGGTTTACCGCAAGGTGGTGGCGGTGGCGGTGGCGGCGGAGGTGGAGGTGGTGGAGGGCGGGGCTTAGGTCTTGGAACGGCTCTTGGTTTCGGGCACGGTGGCGGTGGTGGGGGCGGCGGCGGTGGTGGCGGGCGCCGCGCTCTGCATGGCGGTGGAGCGGTGGCGCGAGGCGGTCCACACGGCGGCGGCGGCGGGGGTGGCGGCGGCGGTGCGGGCGCCGGCGCTGGGCCAGCTTGCAAGGGTATGTCAATACCAGGCACAGGCGCTAGAGGTGGGGGGAATGCCCCCTGAGGCGGTTTTCTTTGCACTTGGTATCCGAGCACATCAGCCAACCCTCTGAAAACTATCTCACCGAATGTTCGTTTCTTCCGAACAATAGCATCGTGTTCTACATCTGCATCGACGAGGGTGTCATTAGTGGGCTCGAGAAGTTGAGATACGGTGTCGTTGGACGGTTGAGCGAGAATAGTGTGGTTGACATTATTAGCAATAGTCAGCGTATCGTTGGCGGTGTCCGCGATGACGAAGACGCTGGCGGGCGGCGCGGCGAGCGAGCCCGCGAGCAGCAGCGGCAGCAGCAGCAGCGGCGCGCGCGGCATGGCGCGCTAGTGTCGCGCGGAGCGGCGCGCGCGCTGTTTTGTTGCGGCGCGCGTTGCCCAACCCTGACACGGCTGGCTGCCCGCGCCCGACCCTTGCTTTATTAAACTAATTTATTGATATGTTCGTTCACTAAATACGAGGCGACTATCTTAGTCCTCAGCAGTAGCAATGCATCTATTTGCGACCTCAGGTAGGACTAAGATACTGTCTGAAATTGCAAGGCGATGGCCATGGGTTGCAGTAACCACTTAACACCAGGTGGCCAACATGCTCGTTTCCTACTTTTATTCAATAAAAAAGCTTAGGTTGCCTATTGTTAAGAGATATTTTCATTTAAATATCTCAGCTTATGTTTTATGTGTTTCTTTTTAGAAAGGTTAGTCAAAAAAAAGTGTGGATAATGATACACAATATATTCGTTCTTATAATCAGATAATGTAATTATTAGTTAATTTTATTTTTGAGTTTCCTATTAAAATATTAAAATATTAAAACACTATATTATACGGAAAATAGAACTTACTATTATAAAATTAAACGAAGAGTTCTTAAGTGAAACTTACCTTCGTCATATCAATGTTAGGACTGTTGTTCCGTGTTTGGACGTGGATATGTCTCACCATCGCCTATGAGAATTTGCAAAACTAGAGGAGTTGTAACTGCGTTTCCAGGACTTACTCTTCTTCAGCCTTAGCATATTTTTGAAGATTAGCCGTAACCCAATGTAAATACCTACCACAGAGGGAGGTTTGTTCCAAAGCTTGATGTCACATCTGAAACTAAAGTAAAAAGTTTTATCTTCAAACATGTTGAAGCGATTTGTCGCACAAAACAAAATAGTATGGTAATGACGTAACACAATACGGTATGTTCCGAACGTATATAAATATCTTTATAACGAAAGTTTTACTTTCCCGCCATTCAAAGAGGCCGATAAATTAGTTTTTTGCCTAACAGCAATGTTGGTTAATTTTAATTGGAGTAGCAAGTACCTACTTATTATGAAATGCATCAATGTGTTTATGACACTTTGTTTTTGAAACTAACTAACTTGTATGTTAGAAATAATATTTCAGCTGCCACTAACTAGGATTACGACTTGAGATTACATGTAAATATTTTAGGGCTGCATTGACCATTTAATATCATGTGTCCTACATTCTTATTTGGTGCTTTATAGAAAGGGTCTTTATAAATATTGGTGTACGGTAAAGTCAGAGGGTCGCAGGATAAATTAATGCAGGGGACGTTTGTATATTAAGAAGCATTCGTCAACAATTTATCAATCAATTACATTTGGGATTTTGTTATTTTCTCTAGGTACTGCACAGTACAGTCGTATTTTTTTTTTTTTTTTTTTTTTTTTTTAACCCTTCACCCCCATAGCCCCACAGTAAGATTCTAGGATCTTTTTTTGTGGGTACCATGGACACAACCACAGAAAATTACACAAACACCCAA
>DWNH01001045.1:0-12303 GCA_018249895.1 Tiana niger
CCATAGGCGACGGTAACCACTTACCATCACGTGGTCCGTCTGCCTGTTTGCTAGGTTTAAGTTATAAAAAAAAAAATCTCTTTGTTTCGTGTTCTTTTTATCAACTTGAAAAGGTAGGGAATAATTTGATAAGTTCTATTTTATACAAAGCCACAAATTATGTTGTGAGTTTATAAAAATAAATAAATATCTTGTAACAACTCGCACACAGCCAACTGTTCCCAAGATGGGCAGAGTCTGACCCAAGATACATGGTAACCAGACAATTGGTAACCTACATACATACATGTTTAAATAACATAAGAATATTATGTTTCGTATTGTTTTCGTCACATTAACATTTTTGTTCTGGGCGGAAATCGAACCTACGACTTCCGCTTAGCATTCAGGGTCACTTATGCCCTATATGGCCAGTTATGGATCTATTAAGTATATTTTGTTTAATCGGACCTACTGCCAGGGTATTAGCTCCACAAAGTCTAGAAAGTATAGAACTCCACAAAGTATAGAACTTATATATCTATAGAAGTTAATAGATATGTATATTAATTATGAAATTCCTCGAAAAAATATGAACTGTGGAAATATTTCTTAAATTGGTACTAAGCCGTACTCATTTTGTGTAAGCTCAGTTAATTTAAAACATGACGGATTTTTAAATTATTCGGTAAAACATTTTTAGGGTTGGCACCACCAAGACCAAAATCTTATTTTTTATACTTATTTTTCTGGTCCAGTGTTTTTGCATTAAAATTGATTATATACAGTTAAAGTATACTTAATAGTCACTCAATAAGAATATAAAATCATTTGACTTTTTTTACGTGAATAGATGACAAAAATTTAATTAAATTTTACAAGTGATAAAGATGAAAGCGTACCCATTTTCTATGGTAGAGGGAAAATTCCGTCGCAGAACAGAATAAAAGAATTCGTTGGAACGTAAGGTACGTTTGTCACTTCAAAATTTACTTCAGTAAGTGAGTAGTCTTTTTTAAAATGTATCTATACATATAAATAAAATTAAGTGTCCTATGACTTTCACTGGAAGATGGAGGAATTTGTTTCACCGCATTTCACATTAATAGGTGGTGGTAGGTCCAGATCTACTGTCAAGCAATTTATTCTGTTTTGGAAGAAGGTTATGGTTTCTGGAGATACGAGGCGATCATCTTAGTCCTCAGAAATATTTATCTGTTAGCGATTACAGGTAAGACAAAAGTACTGCCTTAAGTTGCAAGTGGATGTCCATGGATTGCAGTGATCTTTACACCAGGTGGCCTGTATGCTCATGTCATCACCAACCCATCATAGTCCCACTACTGAGCACGGATCTTCTCTCGAATGAGAAGGATTTAGGCCATTGTCCACCACGCTGGCCAAGTGCGGGTTGGTGGACTTCACATGCCTTCCAAGAATTTTTTTATTTTTTTTAAACTCTCAGGCATGCAGGTTTCATCACGATGTTTTCCTTCACCGATGGTATGCTTATGTACTTTTATCCAATATAAAAAAAAATTATCCCAGAAATGTTTAGGATTCCAGCCCGCAAATCGAACCCTTAAAAATTCTTTTACATAATGTAGTCTTACATAAGTGCTCACATAATAACTAACTATTTTAAATTGCATGTCTTTAATTTAATTTTGAAAGCGAACCACGCATTTATTCAGTCTTCACCGTAAGTTCTTGAAGCCCGGTGGCGTTTATAAACGTACTTACGAAATCAAGTGCACCGCAGAATAAAAGCGAAGCAGTGAAACATAAGATGAAATTTTTCTCCTAGACGTCGCGTCGCAAAGAATATTGTCTTTTGAGCTTTAGCACCGAACACGGCACTCGGGTTAATGTTATAATAGGGGAGCAGAGCTAAGTAAACAGCTACTTTCAAAGCACCTCGAGACTGTTTGGATAGTGTCACGTCTTTGTATATTGTTCGTACGAAATGAATTTCACATTTGAAGAAATGATGTTTACTCTTTAGAAGATGTGGAGAAAGAGAGAAAGAGTTTTTTAAATAAGTAATGAAAAGCTATTATTACTACTGTACCGAAAGTTTTTAACCGCTGGCTTTTTTCTCCCGGTCAACAATAGCCCAAAGAGCGACTAAAGCCGATGAACTTCTTGATTTTTTGACTTTCAATAAGTGAATGTAAATACCTTGTAATTAATAAACAATTTCATTTCATTTCATTTATTCAAATTCAGTCGAAATATATTTTAAAACAACGGTATCTTTACAAATCAATATTTTTACAGAATGTTTTAAACGTTATTTGTCACAACATTAACGTGACTACTACTTACTACTTATAAAACAATACTGTTTGAGTTAACGATGTATAATTTAATACAATTTTGCCTGTGACTTTGTCAACGCGTATTACGTCTTGGCGCTTGATTATTTCTGTGAAAAGATTTTTCTCATAATAAAATTATCGTGTTACATTCAGGACGTAATATTTGTAATAAACGTTCAAATATTTATAAGTTACGATTACTTTGTAACTTAATCTACGACCTCTTTTTGCTCTATTACTGAGTACATGGTACCTTTTATTTAGGAAAAGAACTGTTATACGGGTCACTTGATAGTACTTACGGTGACCACTTGGTCACCGTCATCTTTGAATGTTTGTTCGGGAGAGCAGTTATCCTTGTGTGGTAGAGTTTTTTGATGCCTTTATTGAAAAATGCACCATCGTGACAAGGAGAAGAATAAGGAGTCATTGACTCAATGTTCGCTAATTGCGACTGGAGCGTTGAAAGAAAAAAACTTATCTAGGTACATAGAATTGAAAGTTGTACGTAGTAACTGATGGAGTCTGAGTCAGTGTGGGTGAAGCAGTTTAATGTGGTTTTTAAATAAAAAAAGAATTACAACGAAATATTTGTAACTAAAACCAATGTAGAATGAGGTCACACGTCCTTTACACGCATTTAAGCATACTAGTTCAACGTTATGCATAGTTAGTAGCCGTATGCAAATTAGTCTCTTCTCGTCTTTCTCAAATGCAAACTTTCCCATTTAGACTTCAAGATTAAGGCAAACTCGTGAAGTTTTAATTTTTTTAATATCTACTATAGAGGTAGCGATTGAGAATGGACTTCATTTAGTGGATTAGACCCAATTGTATTATTCATAGAAATTATCCACCGTATTTTAAACCTTTCGGAATAAAAATAAAATATGCTTTATTTTGTTTTGACATCCGCGATTTTGTGCAGTCTTAATTACAATATGTATATTTTTTATTAATGAAAGCCCAATTCTAAGTAATTACAAAGAAAATTGTAAAAAAATGTTTGATAAAATACACAAATTTTCCCACGCATTAAGCACTCAACATATTATAATATAGCTGCTTGCGAATTGAACACTTCCTCCATTTAAAAATTGAAGCGCGCTCAACGCAAGTATTTGCGGTGCTCGAGCCACGAGGTTTCATCAAATTACATTTTTCAAAGCTGACGTTCACTTTTAACAGAGTTCATTTTTGTTCTGACGCTTTTTAGGTCAACACAATTATGTCATAACCAGGTTGTTTATTTTTTACGTTAATTAATGGACGTGAAAACAGTGGAACGTTTCGCTGTATTATAGTCTTATTATGGCTTATCAGTTACATAATATACCTCTATGTTGTAGTGAAGTTATAATGAGACTAGGGTATATAGGGTTTTTTGTTTTTATAAAATTTTAATTGAAACTTTTTCTTGGAATTTCTTGTAATCTGTTATGTATTTATTCAAGAAGGAATCAGAAAAAGTAGTCCGTGCACGCTTATCCTATCTATCTGAGGTGAGGAGACTAAGTTCCATCTGCCGTCACGCAAAACTTGTTATTATTGTTTAGGACTAAGACTCGCCCCAATTTAAGACTATTGCGAAGGCCGGAGTATGATAATTTAATTTAGGGAGCATTTTTTTTAAAACATTCATAGCCCCACATTAGGATTCTTCGTGTCGCGGGTGCCATGGACTCATACAATTTTTCATTAAAACTTTTGCCCCAGGACCCAGGACAATTCGAATGGTGGACCGGCATGGTAACCACTACACTGGGCGGGTCGTCATAATTGAGTAGTTTATTTATCAACACACTTCAGTACTCAATATACCTATATAATATATATACAATACGTATATGTACCAACATGTAACTTGAATAAGCCGGCAGAGTTGAACCCAAATACATCCAAAAATGATCAAGATATTATGAACGAAGGTAATAATTTAAATTGTAAATTACAAAGCTATCACATTTTTGTATGAAAAAGTGACTTCTTGATCAAATATGCTTAGTCACAATAAAATTTGGCCTCATAAATTATATACCTAAGGGATTAGAAGAAGGACGCGTTCGTGTACCGTATCACAGTTAATTTGGCATTATGATATTTTGTTACAATTTATTTCATTTTGCGCATTATACGCGGCTTTTATTTATATAAATTCACAAAATACGAGGCGATCATCTTAGTCCTCAGAAGTAGCAACGCATCTATTTGCGATTTCAGGTAGGACAAAGGTACTGCCTAAAGTTGCAAGTGGATGTCCATGGGTTACAGTGACTACTTTACACCAGATGGCCTTCACGCTCGTTTGCTACTTATATTCAATAAAACAAAAAAAATTGCAGTGCAAAGTTACTTTTCTTATTCAAATTATTATTTTCATGTCATTCTTTCTTAGCCTAGTAATAGTTCGCCCTATAATTTTCTGTACTTATCTGTGTTTATGATTTCATAAAAACCATTATAAAATATTACTGGTGCATAAATCGAAAATACGTATGCATATTAATGCCTTTCTTCATTAAATAGGGTAATCATAAATGCAAATCGCAGAGTAACGACCCAAGTTAAGTGTCTCAAATGCATGCTATGCATATTCATGTAGAATTTCTGTGTACATAGGAAACTACTTACTTCTGACTTCCTTTAAAAGCTTAATTTTGACCTGAAGTTTTAATTAGTACTAAAAGTTATGACACGGGTTTCAATATTTATGACAGAGAAGTTAATTAATTAAAGAAAAAGGTGAACCCAGACAATTTAAGTAGCAAGTTTTCTTAAGAATTTATTGAAGTCCATCTATTCGTGGTGGGCCTGCGAAGTTAGATGGAAAGGGGGAAAAATAATTAATAACAATTAATTCCAATTAAGTTTTTTCCATAGCAAAGTACTAGCACTAAGCGGTTGAAAATAGGCTATCTGGTGTTAGGAGTTACTATGTCCTTGACATAACGTTATACCTTAAAGAAATAATACGCGAAAATAAGATGGAACCCAAACTTAATATTGTTGAAAAATTTATAATTATGGTAAGGAAACTGGAAAGGTTACATCTGTATATTAACAATACTTAAACATTAGCGCTTTATATGTCTATCTGTCTACATCTTATAATTATGAAGTTGCACTTGTACATGAAACCAAATTGAAGACATGTCTCGAGGCGTAATTTGGAAACTTCTTAGACGAATTAATGAGAGACATTTAAACACGCGAAAGTTATCAGCTACTTAATGAAGAAGTTTGGTAAATGTAAAAGCTTACTTCGTGCAATAAATTCTTAGAGAATACTGTCAAATGGAAATCTCAACTGAACAATAAATAAAATTTGAGTGTCCACTTTGACGTCACACTTCAAAATGAAGCTACCGGCATCGAAATTGTAATCGCTATAGGAATGTCTATATATATATGTTTGTCTGTATGTCCTTTATAGAATCGTAAACTATGCATTTGATCATGTGATGATCTTTAGCAAAGTTGTGCATAAGCCCACGAAGGTTTCAGGGTTGGTACGACCAATTTTCGACAGATGGCGCCACTGTCATTCCAATGAATTTCATATAATCAATTGACTCAAAATAAATTGAATATTTGTGTAATGTCGTTCCTTCACATTTTTTTACTTGGTGGCATAGCAACGCGCGCAGGGTACAGCTAGTTTAATTTAAAAAGTATATAATGTGTAAGATTTTGGACTCATTAATCATTCATGGAGGCTCGAAGCGTGCTTGTAATGTGCGGTGGGGGAGGGAATATTTACACGTTTATTTGTTCAGTCGATTCCGCGAAGCTTTTTTTGCTCCAAGCGCCGTGTCACTGGGTCAGTGGGGCGGAGGCGGCCGCACACTGGATATTATCACAAAGCCGAGCTAATGCTACTAGGTTTAAAGAGTGGTAGGTATCGCCGCCCGAGAAAGTACCACTGCCACACCCATTTTTACCGTGAAGCAATTTATTGTGTTTCAGAACAAGGGGGTGGTTGTCATCAATACGAGGCATATCTTAGTCTTCCGAAGTAACAATGCATCTACTTATTTACGGCCTCAGGTAGGACTAATTGCTGCCTTAATAGGACCACTTAATACACGGTGCCTGCATGCTCGTTCGCTACTTTTATTCAATAAAAAAAAGGTTTTAATTTGTTCGTTCTATTAAACAACTATAACTACATTGTTTACATCAGTGAAAATCTTGTAAATACTCAAAAGAAATTTGCAAAAAGATAAAACAAAGTTTAAAAAGCTTGAAGTGAAATATTCATAACTGTTAAGTAGGTACAATTTCGTTTTTTTAGGATTCATTGTTCTATAATAATACTAGAAACGTAATATCAATTTATACGTATCTTATAATTTCATTGAAATCTCTACACAGTATAAAATAAAATCGCTTCACGTGTGTCTGTCTCTATATACCAATCAGTACTTTTAAACTACGCATTGAATTATGAAGCAGTTTTCACAATCATTTAGGTAATATTACAAGGATGTTATATTTACAGAAAATATTTCAAAAGTTAATGTTTCGTAATAAAGCAGAATCTTGGGCGCTTTAACTGCTAACGTATACACTAATAATTAATATTTGAAAAATAAGAACAATATTCGTAAAGTATCAAATAAGCACAGATACCAAAGTTACCAGGTTTAAACTTCATTTATGAATGCATTAATGTCTACGTCTACTATAATGAACCGCATATGAGGTGTATATATTATTATATTTTGTATGCAATCACATGGTCGTACATTCTATTCCATTATCCTAATGCGCCTTTTCATAATGCAACGAGTACGAGCATAAACTATGACATGAAATAATAAAATGTCTGCACGTGACTGCGACTTCAGTTCGGTTCTTTGTTCAAACCATCCACATCCGTATCCGTTTATGGAGTGTGTTGTAAGTTATAAATATAACAATGCAGCTTTTAAATACTTTACTCTTTTATACAGTATGTACCTAGTTACTTATTGCACGACACATAATGCCAAGCATTAGAGGGCACTTTACGATCGAACATTTTTTCACGTCTCTTTTCCGCAACTGTAATATTTCTGCTAATTCACAGAATCTATTTAACTTACATATATACTACTGTATACATATTTTAATGCAGATTAATTTTGCGTTTAGTTTAGTCATAACTGAAAAGAGAAAATAATTTAAAATAAGCTCAATAATTTTCCTGTCCGACAGTAAAAAATCTCGTTTTGTTGAAGAATTTACAACTGTAAACAGTTTCATTTATTTTAATGTGTATGTAATATACACATGTATAAAAATTCTCCAATACATACTCTAACTATACCAAATCTTACATATACTCTTGTGAGCTTCAAGGATATTCCTTGAAAACGTGATCCGAAATTTACGTTTTACGAGTTAATATTAAAAAAGCATTTTTAATTTCATACTGTAAGTGTTATATGTCCGTGGAGACACTCATAGGCACTATGTAACATAATTATATCTATATAGTCTCAAATCAACCTCCTAATTATAATCATAGTATTATTTCGAGGGTCCCGTTATTTCCACTTTTTCACACGGTCGATAGATAATCGCTTAAGACTTTATTTCTCAATTATCCGTAAGGTTACGGCGAAGTCGTGCGAAAACTGCCCCTGTACCGCATTATATTACATACATGGACGATATTGTTCGCAAAAGAGCTTATTTATCAAAATATCCAAACAACAAGGGTTTGTAACTTGGAAACCCTTATATTAAAAACCATTTTTCTGTTAAAACATTCTACGTTAAACCTTTTATTAAACTTTTTTGTTTGATGACCGATAAAGAACTAAACAATAACTTACATAGCAGTAAAATGTTATTAACTAATAAAATTATTCTACAATAGTAAACGTTTTTTTACTATACATCCCAAAAAAAAATTAAATTAAAGCTCATGTTTATAATGTATTCATTAATTTATTTTTTTCATTAATTGTTATAATTCTTTCATTAAGTAATGTAGGTACGTTTAGCAGATTGAAGAAATCCGTTAATTGAGAACTGAAGTTCATTGACCTCAGTTCAAAGTTAAGCAGTGTACGTATAATAACATAGAATACGTTATTACCCCGAGTGCCCCTCGTTTTAAATGAATATTAGATACAGTTAATGCTAGGATAACATTACGTGTATTCAAAGCTTAATAGCCTTAAGGGCTAGGGGGTTGAGCATACCATCACGAGTCACGGGTGCATACCCTACTTATTGGATTATTGTGTTAAACCACTGCGTGCCGAGCTAAAACCTGCAGGGCTAATAGAATCAAATAAGTGGAGCAACTGTTACGGCTTAAATCAATGACACCTTCAACATTTTAACAAATCGCATCGAAACTAAACATATTAATTTTATAGGGGAATTACCATTTCGGATTATTTTCTACTGCGCTATGATAACTGTTATTTATTTCGTACGATAAAGTGAAATTTCATTAAATCATTTGTAGATTCAAAATCGCTTTTTCATTGAAAAGTTATTGGATTTTGAAAATAGGTTAAGGTCGGTTATGATTGACAATCCTTTCTGTAGGAACAAATCAATTTTAAAGGTGGTAGGCTGCACCCCCCCCCCTCCCCCGGGGAAGTACCACCACATCCAATTCTACCGTCAAGCAATTTATTGTGTTACGGAAAGAGGGCGTGATTGTCGGAGTTCACTAAATACGAGGTGACCATATTAATCCTCAGAAAAAGCAACGCATCTATTTGCGATCTCAGGAAGGATTAAGATACTGCCTGAAGTTGCAAATAGATGTCTATGGGTTGCAGTGACCACATAAGACTAAAATAATAAAAATATTAACAAAAATAAAACCTATTTCTTAATAAAAACTAAGAAATAATTATCACAGGTCTGACTCACGGGCTGAACGTACAACCTCCTCCTCTTTTGAAGTGTGCTAAGAAGGTAGATTGAGAGCTTATTAAGACAAGTTCGAGATGAATTAAAATGTAAATAATAAAAACAGTAGCGACGAGACGAAGCCGCTACAGAGAAAATGCTTTCATTGTGTTGCTCGACTGAAACTTGTAATGAAAATTTAGTAGAGGTCATTGGTCTTAACTCTGTCTGGCCCTGCAAGAAGTTATCTGCAATCCACACACAACTACCAAATGATACATGTTTATATGCAGTAAGGGCTTTACTTAGAACGTTTATTATTTTTATAATATGTATTTAAAAAATATATTTATATAGGTATGTTTATCAGTTGTCTTGGTTTTACCATAGCACAGACCACAGACTCCACCTAATTTAGGAACAGATGATCGTGTGTGAGTTGTGAAAAGATATTATTTATTTATTCATTAATGTCTAAACAGACACTTGCTACATTTATTGAAATGTGAAGTTCAATTTGACGTCACTTTATGCTGATTTAATTTCACCGTTAATAGATTGAAAATGTACTTTGCAAGTGAATCTCATAGATTCTAATTTAAAACCGTTTTACTCCTAAAAGCTATAAAAATCTTATGCGTTTTCAGTTCAGAGTATGCAGCGTCTCGTTCGTTCTTGCTTAATTCGCATACACATAAGATCAGACTAACCGACAATGGAAAATTTTTAAGAGGATAACGTACTAGAATCAAAAACATTTTTTGTTCATTGCTGACTGCATTTAGAACTTAATGATCGAAGACGAATCTGTATATAGGTATAGATAGGTATAATTACACGTAATTAATTAACGAACATTACTATACTAACTATACTAAAAGCCTTTCACTTCTTGCATGTAATCATTTACGCTCACAGTACAAATTAATCTCAAATTAATTGAACGCGCAAACACCGAAATCTCATCTGAATAATGATTATGGCGGACAATCTCTTGTTTAATGAAAATCAGTTAATTACCCATTAAGAAACACGTTCACTGTTCAGAATGGTTCCATTATTAGACTAAAACGAAACTAAAACTGTTTAAAAACTAAACAAAAATATAATAAATATATCTAAAATAGAACACATCATAAAAAAATGAGTTACGCGGTATGTATAATTTAACGAGGATATTAATTAGACTTGATTGACATTTTACAAATAAAAACTCGTTTATACAAACTGAAATCATGATACTGATAATGTGTTAAAATACGAATACGTATACAAAAATAAATAAATAAATAAAGAAAATGGCAAGTGTTCAGTGATAAATTCTAAAATATAATTTACACGCTAAAATAATTCTTGAAACTCTGATGAAAAGATAACCTGTATAATAATAACAAATTAACAAACTATTTTTAAGACCTCGGAGAAGCTCAAGGTTAATAATACTTTAGGGTTGTCGCGGGAAAACTACCTACGCCCTGGCACTACGCCCGTTCAATCTTCAATCTACAAAGATTTTGCTTCATTATTACTGAGTCATTAGATTATTAGATAGTTCAGATTTATTAGTTAACGCAAAAAAATTGTAAGAGCTATATTACAACAAATATTTGTGTACTTATGTTGCAAGCTAGTACCTACTGTCCAATAACAGCCGACATCAAAACGTTTCACATTGCCACAATGTGCTTTTAAACACTGCTAACATAAATATCGAAATAAAAAATTGTCGGAAGGAATATAGTTTTTTAAGTAAGTAAACATTCTTATTTAATAATTGATAAAAAATATTTTGATAACAAAAGAATATTAAATAAAATGAATATTTCACCAATGTATAGTAACACTGCGATAATATTGACGTGACACATTCATAGCACGAAACTTTCGAGAAGTTTTAATTTTAAATAGTCTTAATTGTAAAAAAAATAAAACATTTTATTTCTTATTTGCTGTGCACTGTACTATTCTAAACAATGAATATCGGAGCAATTTTAGGCGATATCGGAATACATGCGATAAGATACGTCGACAGAAAGACAGAAATTTTATTCTAGACTGTGTTGAAGTGTCGTGTAAATAGCGTAATTTTAAATTATTTACCTCAATTTTCAGATCAGACACACTCAAATTTTATTCACAGTTAAAATGTAAGACATTTGGATAAGAAACTTAATGTTATATAGATACGTATCGAAAAAACCGACATATTTTATAAGTACACGATTATGAACATTCGGTAGACAAATTCCAGTTACAAGGCTGCTGTATGGAATTTCTTAAGGGAAATAAGCTGTACCTTTGTGCCGTCCTCTTTCTTGTTTGCCTCTGTTCTTGTAATTATCCTTGTGTGTACTTACATAAATTATAAATAAATAAATAAAAATATTTAGAAGTAGGACAATATGATAGTTCATAAATTTGCATTTGAGTTATCTAAATAATTTTCACGTCCCGGTTGTCAGTAGGCAAATAATTTAAATACCTTCAATGATAAAGGCAATGCTGCCTTTATTTAGGTCTCGTCGATACACCATTCATAAATGTATAGAATGTACAGATAGTAAATGACAGGTTGTTTCATAACCGTTGTAGTGATACAGCAGCATTATTTAAATAAGAAATAACAATATAATCTAAAAATAATAATGTTAAATGTATACATTCATCTCAATTACGTATGTACATATGTGACGGTTTGCACCTGGAAAGTAAAAACCGTACATTAACAATTATTGAGTAAAATTATTACCCTCCCCATTTTCAATTATACAGAACAAGACTATTAACGACAAAAGATTCCGGTGGGACCGTCCGTTTGTTGTTTACGACTAAGGTATCACGCCTCGACCCTGCGTTAAAAGGGAGGGACTCCCCTCAGGATTTGGGAATTACTTGATGCTCCCTCGAGGATGCCAACTTTGTCGTGGAGTCACATACCCTCTTTGTTTTGAGATCATTTGTAATTATACAAGTTTAACGGTGAAGATTTCGAATTATTGAAATAACTGCTTATACATATATAGTACATCTGCCACAAGTAAAGGGTTTTTATTAATAAAATACATTATTCATGATGACTCAAATACCGGCTTATTCACGTGTATTTTTCGGGTTTGCCTGATTAGTTTCGAACCTAACCGAG
>DWNH01001046.1:0-12298 GCA_018249895.1 Tiana niger
GTGGAATCTTTACCCACCCATGATAAATATTTATATAATGAGCATGAATATTTGTTCTGTCTGGATGTAAGAAAAAATAATGTATCTAATGATAAAGAATCACGTCTTTCTAGAATTGATTTCTTATCACTTTTTTTCAAATAACTAACTGAATATCTTTAAAAAATGAATTCTGAGCTCTACATACATATAAACTCAGTTTTGTATAATTTAAAGTTCACGTAGCGAAACTACTCTTAAAAGAGACGTGAACGAACGATGTACATGTTCTGCCGAATATCACTTTGCTACGGGACAATCAACAGACATCGAGGATAGATTGGGGTCTGCCAGGTACTGAATTAGTAATACGTGCTCTTATGAATCTTTTCTAATATTACTTTGTTTTCAAACAATGGCGATGTTACGATCTTTGAAAGTGAATTTGAACTATTTCATCATATAAAAAGTGTGATAAAAATAAGTGTTGTTTGTTTCTATGAGAGGAGGCAACGTAGTATACACTTAGATAATTCGGGCAAGCGGTATTAAAGACACGGTCATAATCCAAAACTAGTAGAGCAACGAACATTAAAAAATTATGTTGGCTATGAAAGCATCAGCGATGACTAATCGATGTTAGACGCAGTCCTTTTTGTTATTTGTTAAAATATTTACGGGCATTGCGTGTCCAAACAAAACTTTTTGACACTATTTTGTAATTACAAAACAAAGGAAGCTATTATTGGTTGAGCAGTTACATCTAGTTCTCCGAACAATTTATCGAAATTGGACTCAAATGTCGGTGATGTCCTACAAAACAAATCAATTGGGAAGGAATTTACAAATCTCTTTATCTCCCTCTCTCCCATTTAACAGTAGGTAACAAACGGATAACAAAATGAAATGGCCACTTAACAGCAGCAGGGACCTTTCGTACCCATCTGTCACTAAGTAGAAAAATTAACTAATTAATCTTCTTCTCTCTAAAACATCACCGGGAAATAGTGTAGACTATTTTTACTGATCATAGTAAATATAGAGCAAGAAAGCAAGAGATATGTTTTCCGTCTGTGATTAAACGAATATTGACTTTTAAATCGTAGGATAAACCTGTAAAACTGGTCCATCAGTTTAGCTTTTATTTATTAAAGTAAAAAACCGACTTTTATAGTCTGTGAAATGGAATTAAAACTTTATGAAAAAGAAGAATGTTTATGCGTATCCGTTCTTATCTTTTAAGTAACACTTCAGTGTAGCACTATGTGTCACTCCTTTTTTTAATTTCCTGCTATTTGATAAAAGATCTAAAAATGAGACCGCAACGGTAACAGATTTAATCGACATAAAATATTTTATCGTGTATATTATAATTATAACAAGTGTTTGATGGAAATAATATTTACCATTTTAGTAGTTATTTTTATTAAAATATGGTTTAGAAAATTTAACAATATACTCGTTTATTACGATTTATTCAGTGATGTCATGTTAATTATGGGCCGCTCTGAGCATTTCAAGGTATGTCAGTCAACCTGACCGAAGCTTGTTTCATGACGATCTGAAATTATGAACTTAAATATTTTCATTACATACCGTTGTTATATTAACATGTGTCAAATCACAAACTGAATTCCACGCGAAGTCGCAGGCATATTTAGTATACAATAAAAATCAGGTCACAATGCGGCGGAATTGGTCAAGAAACAATAAGACAGAAATAGCTATATTTGTAGCGTTATGTAATTAGATAAGGGCGCTCCTCGCGAATAAAATTGGGTCCGTTACAGACACGCAACCCCTCTTACGACAGTAACAACACAACGGTCCGACAGGCAGGTGTAATTTCCTTGGAGACAATCTGCACGAAATCCAGTAGAGCTATTTTATTTTCAACTAAGAAATATTGAAAATGAATTGTATTAGAAATAAATTCACCGCGGGAACACATTATTTATGTGTGCCGTGAAGAGATAACTTGTGCGTACGGAAGTGCTTAGTTACGACTTATCATTAAGATTTAACGTTAACGATGTAGGAAACAGCGCGACCAAATATAGAACTAAATGGTATTTATGTATCGTACGTTGTATCATTGCTACCCATCCCATCATGGCGAGATGGAAACTAAGTCCCTATAACGATAAATAAAATAAAATATATATAGTTACATTCTCAATAGCATTTTAAACCCGATAATACGGACTTGGCTAGTGTGACGCACTTAACCTATAACTAAACATTTCTTATATCTGAGTTTATTAAATAATTTACAGGAATACAAAGTAATAATTATCTCATTGACCTGATTTCCTCTTTTCCGAAAGAAGAGCGGATTTTGTCATCCAATCTGTACATTATCACGCAATATAATGACAAGCCAGTCACGAGCGTAATGAGAAGGGTGAATATTTAACAACACGTTGATTATAAAATGTATTCAAATTTCAAACATTAATAGACGACGATTTTCTTAAGTCAAAAAAATGCAATGCAAAATTTCCACAAATTTAATATGTTATTCAAATTTAATAATAATGTAAAATTAGTTAATAATTTAGTAAAAAACAAAATTTATAACAGGACAAATTCTATACATACATATACATACATACTTATACCACTAGTTGTCTCACCACGATCGACCTTATATTATTCACCTTGACACTGACAGTGACATCTGATAACAAAGTTCAGCCAACCACTAAGTAATGGTGACATTTGCCGCATAGGTTGTATTTTACAGTTTGTGGGTAATCATAGAGATAATATAGATAAAGAAGGCGATTCAATATACCTGTCTTGCTTTAATGACGCCTGCGCGTTACATCCATCAGCCTTTAGATGCCCACTGCTGGATAGGCCTCCTCTAGTTGGCGCCACTCCATCCGGTCCTTCGCCCTTTGAATCCAGCGTTTTTCCGCTACCTTCTTCAGGTCGTCAATTTATCTGGTCGGATAGTATCTCCTGTGGTACAATTCTACGCCGGTACCACACGGCCATTACATTATACAATACACACCCTTTTTAAAGTTATGAATTATAATGGTTTCTTTATAAAAAGAAACGTAGCAATGCAGAAGGAGTTCTGCGTCAATTATTGAAGAAGGCAATTAGGCAAATTATATAATATTTTTCTGCTGCATACGCATTTTTAAAGAAAGGAACAAGTTCCAAGTTCTTTCTTTTTCTTATTCTATCCTTGGTGCGACTTTTTTTTTGGTTTCCCTACTATTTGTTTGTATGTTTGTAATGCTTAGTATAAAGTTTATATAGGTACTTTAAAAAGTAAACAAAGGAATGGGACTGTATGCCTTACATTTTAAAATGTTGATATTTGATTATTGATATATGTACATTATATTATATACAATGTAGTAATATTTAGGGACGTAATATCTAAAGTTTGCCTAGACCTGTAGTTATGTCGATAATTCGATTAATTTTGTAGGTCACAGCTAAATCAAGTTTTCAATGTACCGAAATATAATTAAATTATAATGTGTACCTATGTCTATAGGTTCATATAATATAAATTGCTTTTCGCTTGTTTCGTTAATTTAAAATACGAACTTAATTATTAATTTAACTAAAGACATATATTTTAGTGATTAATTTAGATTATTATTTCCGGTCTGAGTAGTATTTTTTGTGGTTTAAATTATCTTTGTGTGTATCCCTGGAATCCAAGACACTGGGCAAAACAAAATTTAAAAACGAAATTAATAGCGGGTAGTGGAATACTATAGATATAATGGAGTCATTGACCTCGAATATTCTATGCACGAATATTTCGAGTAAAAAGAAGTGACTCGCACGACGAGTATAAATAGCAAAGGATGGTTATCAAGACTAGCACGCTATAGCAGTATTATTTTCTCCACATCAATGACAAGATCCCGGACCAGATTCTATCTGGAACTGTTTCTAATGATTTCTAACTAACTATTAAGTAAATTTTTATGCAATATCCAAACCACTTGAGAATTTTTTCCATTCCAACCAAAAAAGACAATGAGCATAATAATTATTATTCTGCTAATTATCTTGACTCCGTCATCAAATTTTACAAATGGTAGATACTGTAATATCTAAAGGAACTTTTACAATATTATTGTATTATAATTAAAAGTATACTATACTATGAGTTTCATAATCAGATTTAATTACATAGGTAACTAATTAGTTAGTTACAAGTAAAACCTACACTAATGACACACGTAAAAAAATACTTTTTTCCCTTTATTTTCCTAGCCCATAGATTAAAACTTTTCAACATAAGTATCCTTTTTGTAGCGATCAAAATGACGCGCGCAGCTACTGCTAACACCACGAGGCTGCTAGAGCGGTTCACCACTTCGAGCACCACTTCCACCGCCAGCAATGTCATCACCGTCGGCAAGTCTAGCGCCAACGGCAACAAGCGACCGCCCATTATTATTTATCCTACAGGTGAGTTTTTCAGTTTAGAGTTAACGGTGATTCACGGATTATAGAAGGTAGGTACCTGGTTGATAGGGCTTTGCTCGGTATTTTTTATATATATGTACTTATTATATTATACCTATGTAAAAAAAAATAAAAAAAAATTAAAATCATATAATAATATGAAGAAAAAAATCGGACTGTACATCTGAACTCGAACCGGGGTCTTGTGGTTTAGAGACCGCCGGATTTCCTACCTGAGCTATTATATATAACCTTGTAGATGGTGGCGTAAAACCAGGCAGTTTTTCATGGCCTGAAAACACGGATAAAACTAGGTTTTCTAAAAATGATACCCCCTGCCTGCTAAATTTCATGAAAATCGTTGGAGCCGTTTCCGAGATTCAGATTATATACAAGAATTGCTCGTTTAAAGATATTAGATATACAATACAAGAATTGCTCGTTTAAAGATATTAGATAGATAGATAAATAAATACTAGCGTCTGCCCGCGACGACGTAGACGTAAAAGGAATAAAAAGTATTTTAAACTAAACTTTAATATAGGTTAAGTATCTATGCGCTAATTTTTGTCCAAATGCGTTCAGCCGTTTTTACGTGATTGAGTAACAACATAACAAATAATATTAGTAGGGGTAACAATTGCGGGCGAAAACTTATTAGAGAATTCTTTACTTAGAACCTTTCTTGTTACGGGCAAGTTTCCCGTTAGCATTGTATGAAGTTATTAATTGTAAAAACCTCTCAGTGAACTCCTTCTAAGTCTTTATAGTTTTTGTTTACCTTAACGAGTTGAGCTGCTCTTAGCTCTAGTTAACAACAAACTATAGACACGCCCAATGTTAAAATATCTCAATGTTCAGGGTTTCACATCCTTTTCTTATCGCAGGACCACAGTCCTAATATAGGTATATTTATTAACAGTGTACTTTGTTTCGCTATGAAAATTTAATTTGGGGTTTCATGTCATAAAATTTATAGTATTACTCAAACCTAGAATGCTATATCAAACTTATGGTTACAATAAAATGCTCGTTTCCACCAAGTATAGTTCAGATTATTTGATGCCAGAATTTTCCTATGTTGATGTACGGCTCAAGGCCCTAATATTTACCTAATCGCCACCCACTTAAAATTCAAAGAGTTAAACAATATTGTAGTTCTATTATACCTTTTATGGAGTTGATATTCTCGTGTTCGCAGCCCTCTTAGCGCATTAAGAGTAAGCAAGAGATGTCTAACTTTAGGGTACCTACCGCTTAACGAGTCAATGTTGACATATTTGACTGGCCTCTTGGTCTATTGGTTAGTGACCCTGACTGTTAAGCCACGGGTCGTGGATTCGATTTCCATACAAGGCAAATGCTTGTGTGATGAGCACGAATGATTGTTCTATGTCGAGTGTAAGGTTATGGTAATGTATTTGAAAATATATATATATTTGTCAGTTGAAATCAGTCGTGTGTGAGTTGTCTCGAGATATTTACTTACTTATTGTTTATTTACCTCTCCTATAAAACTTAAAATTATTGTAGCTTTACTATTGCTTGCCTATATTTCTTTGTCTATTCTGTAAGTCTACTACGTTGCCATTAAAGAACGTAAGGCGATAAGACATGTGTCCATTCCGAGGATATAGTAGGGTGAAAGCGCGCTATATTTTCCGTATTAGCGCTTATTTATAACTTTCGGATGTGATTATCGTTTAAATACTACTCCTATAACATTTATCTTATCGCTTAATGTTATTTGGGCTTTATTTAAATTTTACTTCAACTTGAATCCAACTTAACTGTAAATACTATTTGCGTAACACGGATTTTCTGCTGAGTGCATCATTCTGCTGGAAATGTTTTTACTACCTATTTGAATAACTATTTGAAGCAGTTATGCAAATCCATTAACTGTTGAATGTTTTATCCTCTGAATACAATCTGGTGGTATAATGCCATTAGCGCAAACTGCGAGTACTACATTCGTATGTACTCGTGTACAAGTACAAGCGACCATCGTAGTCTTCAAAAGTATCAATGTTTCTTTTTACTATCTCAGGTAAGACTAAAGTACTTGATTTTGAATCATGGGCTGCAGAAGCAATTTCACACCATGTGGCTTGCATTCTCGTTTGCCACTTCTTATCAATAAAAAATATAGTAATTGATACACAATGTCACATTAGTATTAAAATTATGTACTTAGTTACTTATTTAAAATTTAAAAATGGTAAATCCAACAAAACTTGTATTATTAATAATCCTCTGTATTCATTCAACTTGTAATAAGAGAGATTCAAATTATAAAACCAAGCTTAACATTTCGCCTGAAACTCGTTATCCTTCAAAATACCTACCTACCCTTTATAAGCTTTAAGATTTGAGTAAATCGTCACTTCTATTTCCAGTACAAAATTGTTTACAGCGTTTACAGTATTTCGTTTGCCACTGTACCTGCGCAGATTACATAATTAAAGTTCATTTTACTCGAAATAACATTTTAGTGTTGGAATTCTTAGCAGATTACATATGATTGGGACTTATCGTACATATATGTACCTTTTCATAGGTATATTTTCTAGCCACTAAACTGAACATAGTTTGGTGCTATCGGAGATCAATGATGAATATACATTTATTAAATACTTCCCAGTCTGATGGAATATTCTTACTGTACAATAAGTAGAAAACGAACTTACACTTGATGTCAATTAGTCAGTGCCAACCACGGAAATCTAAATCTAACCTAAAGTAAATAGGTAGTAGGCATAAATAGGTGGTAGGCCGCCGCCCGGGGAAGCACCACCGCCACCCTCAGACCTACCGTGAAGCAATTTATTGTGTTTTTAAAGGGGGAGGTTGCATCACAAGCTGCATGACTTCTCCGTAGAAATGGGCGTGTCGATGGTACTTCCCAGTCGGCGCAGCCTACCACCTGTAATTCCTAAAGTTTGTTTTGATAGTAGCACATAAAAGGGTTCTAGCCAAGGCAAAATTTCAAAGCACCAAGTAATACGCAAAGAATATATAAAAAACACGAGGAACAGCTAAACATTATTTATTAAACGTAATCTCGGCCGATTTTACAGCAGACTTCGCTCGGAAAAAACGACGGCAAATATGTTTTAATGCTTAATAGCCATTACCCAGTTATTGCCCATCTCTTGTTGCCTGCTTACATATGAATCACTTTCGAAATTGGCTGCTCGTAATCTAGCGTGGGTAATAGGTACACGTTGACCTCAGCTTGCTGCGAACAAGGCTTAACATGAACCATCATACTAACTAAGTTATGTCTAATTGTCAATGAATCAAGCTTGTTCCTGGCCTGGGTTGAACCATATTGAGTTATGTTGTACCACAAACTATAATCATTTTTATCCCCGAGGAGAGACATATTCGACATATTACCAGTAGTAGAATAGCTGGAAATAAGTTATTTCTGAAAATAATGTACAACTGCCAAATAATTCTATTGACGACCCGTGTAATGTAAAAGTTACTGCGGTCCTCTATCCGATGGTTCTGGGGTTCGATTCCCGGCGGGACAGAAGTTCGAATGATGAATGATTTATATTTCTATTCCCGGTCTGGAGGAGGTTGTATTCGATTGTAATGTCTAATCTGCAGGTATATTAAAAAAGAACGTTTTATCTGTACCTATCTTCACTCTACTCATATTCGTCTACTACTATTTCGTTTAATCTTTTTCTTAGTATTCCTATCAATTCCTCAACCTTTAAATATTTTCCTCTGTTCATCATGGAACTCTACCTCTACTTATCCGACAATCCAAGTTAATTCCTTCAAACAGTAACTCAAGGCCTTCTGCTTACAATCTTGTGTCTTCCTTGCTTTCCTTTTTTCCTTCCTAATTCGTGGTTTTCTAAGTATTTAATTATTTACTTAATGTTGTTTGTCGCCCCGTTTGGATACGCTAAACGGGTCGGGTTATGTATGGTCGGGTATGCCCGCCCACCGTACGGTTCCTGCGTTCGATTTCTAGCAGGGTAGAAGTTTAAACGATGCATTTACATTTTTGTTCGCGGTTTGTTAGTGTAGTTATCTTTGTGTATTCATGGCACCCACGACACACTGCTGTTATTACTTTAGCTTCCGACCCTTCGATTGCCTGAAAGAGAAGGTTATTTCAGCGATAAGGCCGCAATTGTTTTTCCTTTGTTTTAGGTAAAGAGTTTTGTTGTTGTATAGGGAAAGTAATAATAATAACTTTATTGACACTTAACAGTTTCATTACACTTTAAATGGTAATTTGATAAAATCATAAGTTATGTGAAATGGTGCTACTGACTCATGTCCACTCTACTGAAGTCCTTGTATCTCAGAAGACTTGTATCTCAGAGCAGATTTAGAGACAAGTATGCAAGTTGCTAATTTAATTGAATATGATCTATTAATTTTGTTTTGTTTATTTTACTTTAAATTGAGTGACTCATAAGCAAAACACTCCGCTTAGGCATTTCACACAGTTCTCGAAGAAAAACAGATACACGACACACATCGACCTACTTTGTGTAATCCCATGATAATGCCTCATTCCTAAACATCGTAAAAGGTAAGATTGGATTAACACCGACCTTTAGGTCTAGGTTGTAGCGTTATTATCGTCGCTGCGTAAGTAATTTTCGAGCTTTTGTCTTCCTGTCAATATAAAATATACATCAATGGTGGTAGGTATAAAGTAATTACTTAATACATAGGTATATACATTGAATATAAACATTATCTTATTTGTTCTCGATAGCGTTTGGCTTTATATTAGAAAAATAAGAAAATTTGTTTATTTGCTTTTACAAACATAAGCACAGCAGTTATTTAAGGAATCTATGGGCTTACTTACAAATTTTAGGAAGCACCGTTTTTAAAGGTACATTTAAATTCCACTTTAGTATTGTAGATTTCTAATACTATTACGAGTAATATTAAATGGTGTTGTCACCACCAGGACCTTTCACAGCATTTTATTGTAGTAGACTAATAATAACGTGTCAAGAAATATAATAAATCAACCTTCGTAATCTGTACCTAGTAATAGACTAACAAAACCGACTTTCTGTAAGTAGTTAGAAAAGAGCAAGCTCCAGTTTTAAATAATCCTAAGAGTATTTTGTAGTTGTATAGAGAAAATAAATTCGACGTCTAAATTCGACGCCCGGGGAAGTACCACCGCCACAACCAAATCTACCGTGAAGCAATTTATTGTGTTTCGGACGAAGGGTGTGGTTACTGTAGTTCACTAAATACGAGGCTACAATCTTAGTCCTCAGACAGTAGCAACGCATCTATTTGCGATCTCAGGTAGGACTAAGGTACTGCCTGAACTAAGGTAATGCTTGAATAATACTTTTCAACATTCTTTAACTTGATGGTTAGATATTTCACTATGCTTGGTATTTCTGGACATAATCTGATTAATTTAGCAACCGAACAAAGGAGACCTGTAAAGCTCGTAAGAAAGCTTAAATTTAGTGAGCAGAACGGTGGCGACGAGGAAGAAAGGTCGTCGAATGGAGACTACATCAATAGAAGACTCCTCTGACCCGATGCGGGTTATATATGCAGTTGACGTCTAAATGCTAATGGATGACGTAACTTTATTTGGATTTTCTTTTGTTTCAGTTACACCCGAATCAATAGTAGTGCCGATAGTTTCCTGCATATTTGGTTTTCCACTATTGGCTCTAACAGTGATATGCTGCCTAAGAAGAAGAGCGAAATTGGCTAGGTAATAGATATTTCTTTATTTTATCAATTTATTTAGCATAATAAGGAAAATAAGCGAGGGAGACAAATGGTAGGCTCTGTCGACCGACGAGGTATCAATGCCACGCTCATTTCTACCGCGATGCAATTCATTGTATTTCCGAAAAATGTTGTGGCTACCAGGGGACAATTTAACTATTAGGCTATCTTAGTACTCAGGACTAGCAACGTACTATTTATTTAGTCGTCAGGTACATTGAGATACAATGAAATACACCCGCAGTATCCCACAACATCAACTATTGGTCCGTTTCGCGGCTAAAAATGCTCGCACATAATCATTCTAACTGACACAGTCAGTCATAAAGTCTCGCAGTAAACTTTTTAAAAAACGTCCACCACTGTATATTCACCCAAATGTCCAAAGTTATTAAAGTTTTTACCCGGCGTCGGTGGTCCAGATGCAACCAGCTTTAGTTATAGTAATTCTGTTTTACTACAGGGAACGTGCAAGAAGACGTAATTGCGAATTAGATCGTGGAGAACTGTCAGTGGTACGGCTGTCACCAGTGAAGCACAGGCCGCGCGCAGTTAGCCTCATCCGCTCGCCTCGGCCTCCGCCCTCCCTGGAGCTAGACACCGTGCTGGAAGAGCGATCCGACCCCGAACAGACCACGCTGTCTCAAGTAACACGAGTGAATTTCCTCTCTTTTTTCTCTATACTTCTTTATTGTTCCTACACACATCTCATAATTAGTAATGAATGATATATTGAAAGAAACAGATGTTTTTAGCAAAAATTATAACTGCACTGCGATCCGCAGCAGAAATAAGCAGAAATTCTTAATAAACCTATTATTTATATTCGTGTGGTTGTGTGAATCCTTAGAAAATTCGAAATAACGCTTTAAATCGCTGAAACGAACTGTTTATTTATATGAGGACCTGCTTTAATTCTCATTTTTACTATTTGTTGTATTAGAAGCCGTAGAAACGCACATTCTGTGAACATTTCAAGTTTATTACAAGCTCTTTAACGCCCGAAATTAATAGTCGATCTCGATCCAATTTTTGCTATCAAGGTTGATAATTCAATACATTTTATGGCAAAAGCGTGCCAATAACCGAACCGTAAATTGATAACAGATACCAGATCGATCTACAGATTGCACATAACCTCAGATCGATTTCAATCTCAAATTGTGGATAGTATATTAATTTCGAGCGTTAATAAATACGCTTAAATCTTACGCTTTATTTTCTTCTGACACCGTAACAACAATTGTACTTATATTAAAATTTATCGTTTATTTATACACCTTTTTAGTAGTTAGTTTATTTGTACATTGCATGTATACATTTACAGTTCTTTCATATTAGAAAAGAAAAATAAACCGTGACTTTTCTATTCCCCAGTTCAACTGGGATCCTGATTCATAGCGTACTTTATCGATGTTTATGGCTACAGCGTTGCAAATATCTTTGTTGCATATTTGCAATACTAAAGTAAAGTATTTACTATGCTAAAACTTTGGAACAAACTACCCTCTGAGGTATTCACACTGGGCTAAAACAAGCGCTTCTTCATAAAAGGCGTTAAAAGAGCCCTTCGAGGCTAAGAACGCAAGGGCAACCCCTCTGGTGTTGCAAATGTTCATAGGTGACAGTGACCACTTAACATCACGTGGCCTTATGCCTGTTTGTCAGTCCTTTTATAAAAAAACGGTTTTCTTACATTTTTTATAAATCGTCGCATCGAACTACTTCTGCGTCATCGTTATGAACTACAAAAAAGTTATACCTACCTACTAACTTCTACACAAGTCCAGTCCTAGTTAGCGCTAAGTGGATCCACTAATCACTTCACACAAAGTCCTTTGACGCTCTTACCGAATACAATTTGGAACACTGATAGTGTGTTAAATAAGCAAAGAGATAGCAATATCGGCCTTGGCAGGATTAAGATTACTTGTTGCCTTAAGCAATACTCGCTTATTCACTAGTAAAGTAGGATTTATTATAAGGATACACAAACTATTTTTAGCCTTAGTATATGTAAGAAAGAAATAATTAATAAGTAATAACGCTTCACACTCATAGCCCCACACTAAGATTCTAGGATCTTGTGTCGTGGGTACCATGGACACATACACAG
>DWNH01001047.1:0-12297 GCA_018249895.1 Tiana niger
GTCTGGGTGTTTGTGTAATTGTCTGTGTGTGTGTCCATGGTACCCACGATACAAGATCCTAGAATCTTAGTGTGGGGGCTATGAGTGTGAAAAGTGTGAAGCGTTTTATTTTATTGAATAAAAGTAGCAAACGCGTATCCTGCCATCTGATGTAAAGTGGTCACTGTAAATGAACATCCACTTGTAACTTCAGGCAGTATCTTAGTTACCTGAGATCACAAACAGATGCGTTGCTTTTCCTGAGGACTAAGATGGTCGTCTCGTATTTAGTGAACTCCGGTAGTTACACTCGTTCGAAACACAATAAATTTGATTTACGGTAGAATTGGGTGTGGCGGTGGTACTTCCCCGGGCGGGAGCCTACCACAAAGATAATATTCTGAAACAATATCCTAATCCCAAATCATATTTGGACAACAATTGCTCACGTGTTGAACAATAAAATGTTATATAACAGCCTACAGAAAGTGAACACTGCCTGAACTGATAAGCCGCAAAGCCTCTATCTCGCGTGGCACTCGCTATTGTGTTCAAGTGTAGTCTAATCTCTAATGTTCCTAAGCAATCTTCGGCTTCCACTTCTAATACCGACTCGAATGTTTCTAATTCTGTATTACTAAATATATCTGTTTCTTTGTTGTACCGTTGTTTGGTAAAATTACGTAACCAAAACTATATTTTACTAATGTTTTTTTGAAGTTATACTTCTTTTGGCGCGTTAGGGAAAAATTATGAGTGTAAATTTTGTACGATGCGCGCGCACACCGTCACGAAAAACCGACACCCTGAAATTAGCTATAAACAACATTTTAGTTATTTAACTAGATAATGCGTTATAATAAAACTTTCAATGTATTAAATACCTTATTTCTATTGTTAGCGTCATTTTTTCTACAAACGTAGAATAAGGCGAAAGATAAAATTAAAAAAAAAAAAAAATATTTTATGCCGTCGTATTTAGTGAACTCCGGCAACCACCCGCTTCTTCCGAAACACAATAAATTGCTATACGGTAGAATTGGCCGTGGCGGGGCGGAGGCCTACCACCTATAAAATGTATAATGTGTGTAATGAATAATAATAAAAAAATTAAAATATATCCATTGATTGTTGGGCATTTTTTGTCATATTTATCTCTATCGAACTGCACTTGGTCATCAGGTTTTAACTGAAACCTGAGTCCTATATAGCGATAGATGTGCCCAGTAATAAAAGACAAATGTATAGATGATGTTGAAGATGTTTTGTTGTATCTTGAACATAATTCGTTTTGTTTTATAGAGCCCATTTCGTGGATGTGAATATAACGAAGAATATCAGCGACTTATTACCTCCTGACCTCCCGGCTGATGTAGACGATGAAATGAAGATGAGAATTCTGCGAGAAGGATTTGAACTTCTTCATAATGGATCAGGTAAGAACAATATCACGTTCTAAGAATATCCTAAATAATAAATTTTAATTTAAGATGTACCATAGTCAAGTAAATTTCTATTGTAGTACGATTCCATTAGATACAATTTTGTTTTGGATAGAAAGGTATGACTTGCGGCAATCTTTAAATAGACGACTAAGACGATTATCTTAGTCCTCGATAGTAATATATGTATATCCATACATAACCCTGACGTTTCTGAATAGACTTTTATACAATCAATAAATAATGTTATAGACATTGCTATTACCTACATAAGATAGGTAGTATCGAATCGAATCAAATCAGACCCCAAAATCGGAAATATGAACGTGGACATTTTTCATCAAGAAAAATGAACAACTGTGAATTTGCTCCAAACAAGCAATCCTAATGTGAGGCTAAAAAAACATTATACATAATTATCGGAACATCCGTATGTGCGTTACAGAGACGTACTGGCTGATCGGCGCAGGCGAGCGCGCGGTGTCGCAGGGGTACGCGGCGGTGGTGCAGGCGCGCAATAGCTACGGCTGGGGCGCGGCGTCAGCGGCGGCGGAGCTGGACGAGGCGCCGCTGGGCCGCGCCGCGCGCCCGCCGCCCGCCGCGCTCGCGCTCGCGCTCGCGGCACTCGCTCTGTTGGTGCTGCTTGTCGCCGCCGCCGTGCTCTACGGTAACATTCCCCACTTTTTTTTAAAATAAAGGTCGCAAACGAGCAGTACACCTGTTCAATGATCACTGTAACCCTTGGACATCATATTCAACATCAGGCAGTACCTTTGTTCTACCTGAGATCGCAAACAGATGCGTTGCCACTTTTGAGGACTAAGAGCTCATTAAGTGAACTCCGGGAAACAAGCCCCCTTTCAGAAACACAATAAGTTGCTTTGCCTAACCTACTCTCTTACTTCACTTCATTGCTCTGCATGTAGAAATAATAGTAAAGCTTCATACTCATAGCCCCACCCTTGGATCTCGTATAGTGTAGGTACCATGGACATACAAAGACTCTTCGAATGGTGATTCGGGATGGTAACCACAATCATACTCGTCTACACTTACCTACTCCTGCATAAACTGACTTCACTATACTCGTTCTTCTCTACGCTGTAAACGTTGCATTCTTCTAGGTTGTTAGTACGATTGGCAAGTTGTGTGTGTGTATGTTTCGAAAATAACAGTGTGACTGCAACGTGGCAAGATTCCTCTTATTTAAAAAATACCCGAATCTAGCACCAGTTTTAGTTATAGATGACACTCAATACAATTTGTTTTTATAAAATATAATTATAAACGTGTTCGTAAAAAACAAGCCTGCCGTGCTAAGAAAACAGTACATTCATGTGTTTTAGGGAATCGACACGTAGATACCGATACTAGATAGTTTACATCTTTGTTTGGTTCTTCGGACGTAGCCATTTTTGTGATTAAATATCTATTTATTTTTAATGTCTAACAATATTCTGTATTTTTTCCTCAACAGCTTACAACAACAAAAACAAAAAGAAAGCAGCCCTAGAAAACCAAGTCACTACCTCAATACCGAGACGGGGCCCTGACGTGGAACTAGCGACCCTGCGCCAGTTGCCCATCAGACATTCTACTAATATACTCTACAATCAGGTATTGATAACAATATATTTCTAAAACTTATTGTGTTATAAATTACCAAACAAACTTTTTTTATAGAAACATGTTATGTGGGTTCTGCAAGTTATAGACATCCATATTTAACTTTATACAGTATCACAGTCCAATCTGAAATTGTACACATTAAATAAGTTGCTACACCTGAGGACTAAAATACGCTTCTGCTTCATTTACCAAAATGACAGAGAGAAGAAAAAAGAATAATTTGTGAGAAGTTTTTACAATTTAAAGCATTCCTTCTCCAAATCTTAACTATTTCCAGGGTGTCCACTGCCCCTCGGATGCCGAGTTAGCAAGTTTGCCACACATCCGTCGAGAACAGATTACACTCACTAAGTTTTTGGGATCTGGGGCCTTTGGAGAAGTCTTCGAAGGCGTGGCCAGGCAGCTTAACAATAGCACTGCGGATACTAAAGTTGCTGTTAAGGTAAATATTAGATCAAAATCAAAACAGAAAATTTCATCAGTAAATATTATGCCATAGAATAAATTCGGCCGATGCACATGGCAAAATGCATTTGTAATTTATTTATACCGTAGATTAAAATTTGGCCGTGTTTACCTTTGACATTGTAAAATTAAATACTGATATTTCCTTTTATAGACACTAAGGAAAGGAGCAACAGAACAAGAAAAAACTGAATTCCTGAAAGAAGCAGCTTTAATGTCGAATTTCAAACATGAGCACATCTTGCGGCTACTTGGCGTCTGCCTCGACAACGATCCCAACTATATTATAATGGAACTCATGGAGGGCGGGGATTTGCTCAGCTATCTCAGAGCAAGACGCTCTTCTTTGGTAAGATACAATTTTGTCGTTCAGGGCCTTAAAGTTTTTCAGGAAAACTATTTTAAATTACTGGAAAAGTAGTATACGGTATAATTGTGTAGTGCTATCCAAGTTATAAGGTGCTTTATAATAACATTAGCTGTTTTTATGTTTATAAATGAATTATAAAGATTGGAACCCGAACATCTTATACCTACTTTTGACTACGGGCTATATTAGATCCAGTGTCACAAACTTAGTAACCACTTCAACCGACCATCACAACTTTCTATAGATTAAAAATTTCTAAAAGTTAAAAATAATAAGTACAATTATTGATCAATTAGGTACATTAAGTAGGCACAATCTTAACGAAATAATACTTGTCTTTGTTGCAGTATACTCCTGAATCCCTGACCCTGTTGGACCTGCTTAACATGTGTGTAGATGTGACGAAAGGCTGTCGTTATTTGGAAGAGATGCATTTTGTGCACAGAGATTTGGCCTGTCGCAACTGTTTAGTTGCTCATCGAGCCAACGGCAGAGTTGTAAAGATCGGAGACTTCGGACTGGCTCGAGATATTTATAAGAATGACTACTATAGAAAAGAAGGAGAAGGTAAGCCTAGTAGTTAGAGACGTTGACTCCTATCTCCTTCACTCTGCGCAGATGCATAGCTATAATATTACGCCTGTCGTACTTATCGGCTATAAGTACTGCTACTAATAAAGCTATTAACTAATTTTATATGTGACAAAACATTAATATATTTTCTCAGTTTAGTGACTAGTATGTTAAGAAAATGTATACCCGCAGATATTATATCTAACCACAAACTAAAACATTATAATGCATATTTCGCACTTCACATATTATGTATCTGTTAACATTTATCTCGATTTCAGGACTTTTGCCAGTAAGATGGATGGCAGTAGAATGTCTAGTAGATGGTGTATTTTCTTGTCAATCTGATGTTTGGGCGTGGGGTGTCCTGTGTTGGGAGGTAAATCATATTTTTAATTATTAATTAAGAGATGAGAATTGGCAGTTGGATTTCGATCTTTCATTTTAGTGAGTCTCAGTTTCTACTTTTACTTTATCAAAGTAAGATCAGTAAATTAAATTATTACTTGGTCTAGCGAAAAACCTTCTTTAAGAGATTTTGATAACATTCCCTAAAGATATGTGATGTTCGCTACCCACCTTTTCTGTGGTGGATTAAGGTCTAAACCCCTCTTACGAGCCCAAAAGTGTGCCGGTAAAGGGTTATTGATAATAATAAGATATAAAATAATACTTCATCCATGTCATAAATGCTATGTACTTTCAGGTTTTATCGCTTGGACAGCAGCCATATCCAGCACGAACAAATAGACAAGTGCTAGCCTACGTACGAGCGGGCGGCACACCTGATCGGCCACCTAACTGCCCATCAGCTTTGTAAGTGCATATTTATAAACATTATTGCGCCTTTCTGTGCTCTCTTTGTGCCTTGGCCCCATGTCATCGACCGTCGAAGCGCCTCAGGAGGAAGATCTTTTCAAAATTGAGACGTGAGTGATCAGAATAAACGTCTAAATAGGTCCGCAGAGAGCCGCCACAAGTCCAGATGGTGCAGATGAAACCTTAATATCTGATGGGTGGTATAGTGGAGAAAAGGTTACGTAGGCATACTTAGATCGGGCATTCCTCAATACTCTGCGCCGTGTCCTCGATGCAACTGCAATGATGCCTTAAGTAATGTGAACGAATTAAATTTGTGTATAGATACGAGCTGCTGCAGAAGTGCTGGAGCTACTCAGCGGAGGCGCGGCCGTCGTTCCGGCAGTGTCTGGAAGTGGTGGCGGCGCTGCGCGACCGCACGCCGCCGCACGCGCCGCTCGCCGCCGCCGGCCCGCCGCCCGCGCCCCCCACACCCGTCGCGCCCCCCGCCCCGCCGCATTACCTCACGCTGCTCGCTGACGGTGAGCGAAAGGAGATACTTTCTCCTTTCTTCTTCGAATCCTTTCTCTTCGTGACATTAGGGCATGACTATGTGATTACTAGGGGTCGGAATAGGTAGCGTTAAGTAGATACGTAGACTTATTTATTTATCTATGTTTTTTGCAATATCATACATATCCATAATAGCATTGGTTGCCAACTATTAGGATAACGGTAGATTTAAGATGTTTAGTTTTGCAAGAAAACTTTTCCAGTGCCTATAGAGAACTCGCTATAAACCGCCGAGGGCCTTTGAGAGCCTGCATCTCCACAACTGTTTGAATAGTAGGTAGATACTCTGTCCACCGCATATACCAACTAATATGTAGGTTGGCATTTTACTGCAAAGATTGTTAATAGCAGTAGTATACAAAATTTCCATGATTACCATAATTATGGAAACCCCGTTAATATTATAACTCTAGCAATCCGCATCTCACCATCATGATATTATCTGCCATCGCGTTCAGTTTGTGACAGTGTTCTATAATATTTTAGTCATTTTTTACACATTGAGTTGAAAATTTATCTGAAACTATTGAATAATTCTAAAGACATATTCATATAAAATTATCTACTATCTGAAAACAAAAATAATGCATGAAAATTTAAAGTAATCCTAAATATTATGATCTCTTTTGTGTTTGACGTCGATTTACACCGGAGTTTAACTTTGAAAGCATGTTTAATATAACTTGGTCTTTTTCAAGTTTAAGTTTTAATTCATTTCATTATTACATCGCACTAACTTGATAAATAGTTCTTAACTAATATAAAAATATTGTGCATGGCTGCATGTTTAGATGCTGTCGACAACCGCACCTACCTGCTGGACGAGAATGCCAACGCCTGCTTAGGTTCGTGTCATGTTCATATACCTAGTTAAGCATAACTGACCGTCGACGAAATAGACATTATTATAGTTATTTTTTTTACAGACGAAGACTTCCAAGATCAACAAATGGAACCGTCGCGTTTGTTGCCACAAAGGACGCCGAAATATCTTGAACTGATGTACGACAGCGACTCCGGGGCGGGCACGATTAGTGACGGCTATGAAATACCGAGAGCTCCCATATCGTACGCGCCCTTCTCTAGGCATAGTATAGTAGGCGTCGCGCCAAACAGACTTATTAAACCACCATTGTACAGGACACATTCCTTACGTACTAATACGAGACCACCGAATGCAACTATCATTCCTCTTCGGAACGGTATAGTAAAACGTGCTTCATTGTGCGACGGAGCTCATGAAATGTTCGTTCGGGAACCGCGACCGAGCTCCTCTCGAGAATCCGCCAACTTAGACTTCGACAAACATATTTTTAAGACTCCATTTTAAACTGTGATACTAGGCAAATTCTATGTTTATTAATTTTTATTGACAAAGCTTTATGGTGGAAACTAGCGGTAAATTGTATTATTTATCCAGTGATACATCTAATTGCTAGCTTGTTACAATGTGGAATGATTTTTAACTGCCATATGTGTAATGACTAAAATATAATTATATAATATACTTTCCCACCATAAACTTTTCTATTTTAAGCTAATTTGCATTCCACCGATCTTTTTTGCTCTTAGTTATAAATATTTATATTTATTTATTATTTGCAATGTGTAAATAAATAAGAGGGACCAATGCATTGTATATATTAGTTTTTAACTGTGAGATATCTGTTTGTGTAGTCTTAACCTCAATGTAAATTATATTAAAATGGTGAGTGATAATGAATGAACTAAACATGAAGGAACAACTAGAAAAATGTTAATATAATGGTAATGCATTTACTGTATACTATATTTATATAAAGATTTATTATTTAAAAACTTTAGGGGACTCTGAGGGTGTAAATTAATAAATAAAGATAATTTATATGAAGTTTTAATAATATAACTGTTGAATTTACATTAAAACATACATTTTAGAAAACCAATTGACATTTTTAACCTAAACTTATAGATCACTAAACTGTGCAAAATTATAATTTTACTTAATGTTAAAAAAGTGGATTAAATTTTTTATTTTATAACAAATCACCAAACAATACCTATTTTTTTATTTTGAAGTACAAAACTGATTCGTTACTCTAATAATAATATGTAAATCATCAACTGATATGTCATAATATTTCGTCAGAAGGTAATTATGTAATTTCCTTTTAGAAATTGATTAAAAATTTTCAAGTCCAAAACAGAAACATACACTTAATTCAACTGTTAAGTCCTGCATTCAAACAGAAAATTAAAATTATTAAATCTAAGTTTGCAAATAGCAAATATTTTCAAAGCACTTAATTCAAAATGTGTAAAATTACACACATATAATATATTAAATACAGATATTGTATTTTTTACATTGTTCCTATGATATTCCGAAGCTTAGAAGACATGGTAATGATAGGTACATATATTAAATACCAAGCTTAAAAACTGGCCATTGACATTTAACATTTATGTACATTTTTGCTCCAAAGAGCAATCATGCACGGCATACTACTTAGATAATAATTTAGACTACACTGCTAGTCACAGTACAACACACAAGGATAACTTTAACTCCCATGGGCGACAAATAGAAGACAATGATAATCATTTCAAATTCCAGATTATAGACTTTTAGTCTATAGCAGTTGTCAGTACATTTATTAAGCAAACGAGTATAGTTCAACGCGTATAGTTGAAATTAGAACTCAACTATGAATAGTATGATGAAACAAAAACGGCTTCTAAATCTTTCTATCACACCATAATCAATACAAAACTTGAACAATTAAGTTGTCATGACCAGGTATTGAAATATAGCAAAACTGGAAGCTACTCTCCTGTGAAAGTATTAGCTACTTCCGATACATGCTTCTATAAATAAAAAAAAGCCCATACGCCTAGAGATTTTCTTATAATAAAGAAGTAGGGAACAAGCACGCAAACCACATAATTAAACGTTGATATCTACTTCGAACATCAAGTTGTGCCTAAGCCCTAAGATCCCCGAGGATGTACAGGCGTAGTACACGTGTACCGCGTCACTGATTCGAGGACCGAGATGGTCACCTCAAAGATACATGCTGCCCGCATCTACAACTTTCTGGCCAAAACATAATATTATTGCTTCACTGTTAAATTGTACATGGCCGCAGTATCTCCTCATTTGTGCCGATCTACCACCTGTGTGATTAAATTAATCACCATCCGCTGCGATCTCCTCTTTGATACGTTTGTCTATTTTGATTTTATCTGTAGTAGCGACCGCAGCCTCCGGCGCCGGCTCTTGGTCGTCATCTTGAGCGTCGTCCTTACTGTTCTCGTGCAACAACACGTACTCGCGCTGCGAGAACCCGAACTTTACCACGTCCCGCTCCAGTAACTCCACATAGCGACGAGGCTCAATCTTCTTGTTGTTGACGAATGTACCGTTAGCAGACTCTGTGAAGTGTGACAACATGGTTAAAGACACGCCAGCATTTTAAGAGGCTTTGACTATACATACAATACAATCATAAAATAATAAAAATAAGGTATTATTTATTAAAAACCCTAAATCTTAGATCTATTTGAGCTTTGATCTTTTAGATTATTATTAGACTTCCAATATCAATATACAGTGTGGGGACATCGGACAATAAACATTAGAGAGTAGCTGACCCAGGTCGATGATGTAGGGGCGGACGCGGCGGCCCTGCGATCCGTCGTCGCGGGTGAAGGGCGTGGCTCGGTACTGGAGCGCGGCGTGCTGCTTGCTCACGGAGGGGTGCTCCAGCGGGATATCGGCCACCAGCTTGTCGCGTCCCAGCAGGAAGCTCGACTGCCGGTGGATGTACAGGATCGGTAGCGCCTTATCGCCCTTGAACGGGTAGAACCTGCACCAACAACGTCATGTATTTAGTGCCAAATATTATTGTATGTCGACTCGTCTAGTGATTAGCGAACCTGACTGCTAAACGGGAGGTCGTGGGTTCGATTCCCATCCAAGACATATTTGTGCGATGAGCATGAATATTTGTTGTGTCTGGGTGTAAAAAAAAATATCTACTTAAGTATGTATTTAAAAATATTTATGTATGTTATCAGTTGTCTGGTTTCCATAGCACAGGTTCTGCTTAATTTGGGATACGAGGAAACTGGTTGATGGAAACGTTCTGGCCTCTCGAAAGTGACAGAATGTCAGCCAGACTGTTTAGGTCCCAAGCCACACAAATTTCAAACCACAGTCATAGAGCCTATATTACATTAAAACATTTCTGTAAATGCATTTAAGAGTTATCTGCAACCATTTTAAATTATGAACTGTAGTATTCAGATTATTTCAGATTGGGCTCCGACATCGGACTTTTCAAAAAAGGCGTTAAGAGTCCTTCAAGGCTGTCAACATAAAGGCAAACCCTCTGGTGTTGCAAATGTTCATAGGCGACGGTAACCACTTACCATAAAGTTGCCCATATGCCTGTTCTTCAGTCCATTTATATAAAAAAATTGTCATCTGAGCACCATTTTTTACCTCTGATAAGGAGATTGTGATTTTAATAGAAAATATAAATGTCTGTTACGATACCTCCATCTCCTTTTAGGCTGTTTAGCATCATCCGGCTCTCTGTACTTGATAACAACACCATTCACAGTGTTGGTGTCTGCAGTCAGCTTGCCAGAGAGACCGAAGTTAGGCTTTTCTTTCTCCCCCGCTCCTTTATTTCCTTCTTTCTTAGCGTCCACCTTGCCCCAACTATATTCCTTACTATCATCTGCATTGGTGAATCTGAAACATTTAACAAGTATATTTATAAAAAAAATACCAGTTCTAAAAATTTTAAGCACACTGAAGTAACTGTTAAAATAGTCTTATAGTAGTTAAAAAATCTCTGATTGTGCTATTTGTATCTGGCGGCTTTTGACAGCGATAAAAGATGGCATTAAAACAAAAGTAAAAAACGTTTTCTCCATTTGCTGGTTTTTTCGTTTATTATACAAAATAAGGCTAGTAACCTGGACTTGCGTTCCTTCGGAGGCGGCTTGGCGTCAGTGGGGATGGCGGGGAGGTCGGGACGCGGCCTGCGCTCGTCACGAAACCGCTCTCGACTGCGCTCCCGCCGCTCCCCTCTCTGCTCTGGGCGCTTGTCGCGCTCCCGGAACCGGTCTTCTGGGCTCCTCGATGACTCTCTGATGACGAAACGATTATTCGTTTCCAGATTAAAACGTCCATTGCTTTAACGCACATCTAACTTATGGAGTGAGTTTCCTAAGACGTTCTCCTATGCGGTTCTCAACGCACAATGACAACATTTTCCTCTAGTTCCAGAGACATTTTAAAATAAAATAAACAACTTGCATGCATGCACGGTGCGTGGTTATAGTATAAATAATTGTAAAAAAAATTAACAAATTTATCTTTCTTATTAATTCGAAAAATAGTCAAATCAATCAGTTTTATTTTATCAACATTCAAGATTCATTATATTTTCTAATTAGCAGGAAGTATGTGAGACACACATACTTTAATTTACACCAATAAGAATCACAATCTGTATGTATTGAATTTTACACTTTCGTTATACCTAAGTACTGTAAGTTATATACAATAATTTTTAAGTTCCCGCTATTCAATTTTTAAATAGTCAATTTATATAGTCCACATGTTTAGTTAGATAAGTTAGATGCAAGCATGCAATCTTATGAGAATGACGTATATGTCTTCAATCGAAATCCCATACATACACCCTTATGCATATACACGTGCTACATTTACCTCTGCTGTGAATACTCCGGTTTATCTGGTCGGCTCGGCCTCTCCCGACGTATATCACGATTCCTGTAATTTGATATTACAACTAGTTATATTCGGACAGTAGCACGGGAATACAAGCAGGTAGTTGGAAAAAGCAGTACATTCACCGAAATAAAAGAAACCACACAGGACCTCCATGCTCCATTAAAACAAACACAGAACTTATATTAACATAATAATGTAATAGTGTTTCAAATGAGACAATGTGCCCAGAAACTACCGCAAATAATGTCAACACAGTTGTAACAATACGAAAAAAATTGAATTTACATTATATATATTTTATATCATAATGGCCTTTCAATAGATTTTACAACAATATATTTCCGTAAACGTGACAGCCGTACTTTAACGATAAATCATTGTAAATCAATAGTAAAAAGCAAATTAAAAACGTAAAATTTTTCAGCTTATATATTCCTAATTTGCTGTATCATAATTTCTTCTTCCTTTAAGAAAGGGAGTAATAAGATATAGTTACTTAATATTAGTTACAATTAAACCTGTATGAGTATTATAATAAATATTTATTTAACATCAAAAATATCTCCAACGCCAGGAGGCAGTAATTTGACACTCCTTACACTTACCATAATACTTGGGAAAATGTTGTCATGATGATATGTATTATTTTTATATAGTTTATGTTACTTACTGCTGTTGGATTACCTAAATAAATAAATAAATAAATAAATAAATAA
>DWNH01001048.1:0-12297 GCA_018249895.1 Tiana niger
GCCGAGCACCGCCTCCATTACGAGCTTCACATGTGACGCCGCCACGATGGTGTGCACCACCGGTCTACACTTACACTGCGGGATACCAGTGGGACGCTGCTAGCCGCGCCGTACTCGTCGAACGAAGAATAGCGACGCGCGCGGGCTTGTGCACCACCTGTATACACCTACACTGCTAGCTATGCGTGTGTCGCTGATCGCCGTCCCCCACTAGACCAGCAATGGATAGCGTCGTGCGCGGTTGTGTGCTTCACCTGCTATAATTACAGTGCGGGCTACCGGGCTACATAGTGGTGGCTAGAATGTGTACGAATCGCCCGTCTACACTTACATTGCGCTGTAACACCGATCGTACGCGACGAGCTGGATTGTACCGTTAGTGATCGTTCAATGTTGCAAGTGTGCGTGCAATGTACGTTGTGTGCCAGTACTTACATCACCAATGGCACTGCGAGCTGCGCACGCGATGCTGCGACACCGACGAGTAGCAAACGAGCAGTGGGTAGTGTCGAGTGAGGCCGTGTGGTTACGAGTGTACAAAGCGCGTTCTGCGCCTGTGTTCAAACGTGTGCTTCGTGTTGGAGACGCAATGGAGTGGAATGTATGTTTGTCTGTATCGATTTTAGCTGAAGACTGTGTTTTGAAAGTACTGGATAAAATTATTCGATGACTAGGAAGTACTTACTATTAGCTAGCATGATATTTACTAGAGAAATGTATTACATTGATGTTGATGTGATATTGATCCTTACTTGCACGTGTTGTACGTAATATATGACTAAGCAATGTGTAGTGATGTATGGTCCTCCATTATCTGGTAATAAAAGAGGTCATCTTTTCTTTTGCCTTGTCTGTATGGTTGTGTATGGTCTGAAAAGTATATTCTTCACCATCATGCTATGGTATATGATTCTTATTTTAAGTTTTATAATAAATTTATTTTGTAAGAATGTCAAAAGTAATGCAATATGATAATTCTTTAATCAAGTAGAATTGCATTGATAAAAACTTGATTGATGACTTGTAACTATAAATAACATTAAGAAGCTATTCAATTTGATTGTTGTGTGTAATTACACATAACTAACTAAGAGAGAGTGAGAGGCAGTGGTGTACTACATGTTATTGAAAACTTAATCGAATAAAAAAATGATTTTATATACTGAATAGAAAATTACTTATAATAATAATTATGATATGATTTGATTGATCTTACTTAATAATTTTAATAAAATAATTTTGAATGTTCAATTAAGTTCTTATCGCACAGTAGAAGCCACTTGCTATAGTTATGCACAGATGTAGATCAATCCCGATGTTATCTCTCCGCTCTTGCCTATTGTCGACACTCAAAAATGCCTATTTGAGGTTAGTTGATAATGTTGATATAACTATTGAGGTTAATTGTAATATTTTTCGAAAGTTCTTGTCACTAAACGGAGCATGTGGCTTCATAGTAAGCAGTCCACAGAGAGACGCCTGGATTTATACACATTGTAATACTCGTGTTATTGAGTTATATCACACGAGTATAACAGAGTAGTACTTAAACCCTAGTTAGTTCACAAGTGAATACTTAAACAGACTCCATATTTACATCACAGAAAGGTACGTTGTAGATCTAACTATATTTTTGATTTCTAATAAATGATCTATTTATATCTAATCTATAGGTTCTAACTCAGAACTGATTTTATATTAATTCTTTTTATTTAAAACCTATGATTTTTGGTTAAAAGTGGATTATATTAATGCATTAAAGATATTTGCTTAAAATTTTTTGGATCTGAAATTTGTAATTGTTATTTTTTAAAAGCAAACTTGTTTTTGTACTTTTACAACAATCACCAACACTTGTTGTGTAGTTTTGGTAATTGTCTATTAGATACAATTGTATTTGAGCACTCAAGGGTGCACATTGACATATTAAGATTGGATTGTAAGCTTGTGGGTTGCGGTGCATTAAGCGTCACGGGGAACATTACACTATCAATGACGTAAAGAGGTGGTTTATGACTGAATGTGATTGCAAATGACTTTATAGTGTGATGTGATGTCATCGTGAGACCGAGTGATATGTGATTCATATCGTGGTTTTTGAAAATGTGTATGAGTGCCTTAAACGAGACGGCCTTTGCTTGTCGATGAGACAATATCATTGTATTTGTGTAATGATATTACATTATTTTCATTTAGTTTAAGTATTGTCTGCAAACTGTCTTTCTTCAAAACATTTGTTTTCTAAAAAGTCATTATTGTAGTTTGCTCAAAACAAAAAAGTCAAATGTAACCTGTGTGTGTAACTAGTTGTGTAGTCAGAATAGTTAGGTTTCATTTCTATTTTAACTCGAGACTGGACCGATAACGATGAAACAATTGAAGTCAAAATTATACCAAAAACGTGTGTGGACTGTTAATGTATGACGTTACCAAATGAGAATATATGAATTGATACTAAATTAAGACGCACAAAATTTTCAAATGGAACAGAAATGTAAATGATGAATCAGTTGAAATACAGACGATGGATTGTTCTGAACGTCTTGTGGTAAGTATGTAGGAAACTAGAACTATTCATGGTTGTCGTGAACTTATTATTTACATTTCAGTTACAACCGGCAAGCATTTAGACAACACGCGCTCATCAGATTAGGGTTTTAATACTGTAATATCCTAATTCATATTATTTATTTAACATAATAACATTTCATCTGTACTGTACTAGCAAAACTGTCAGAGTTCATTCTAGTAAACTTATTAAATAAAAATAAAAATGGAAGCGACCCACATATCAAGCATGGCTGCCATGTTATAATATTTTAACACTAGTGTTTATAGATTATGGAAAGGTATGTATGTTTTAGTGAACCGTCAAATTACAGTTGCCAAGTATGGTGTGCATACACATATGCTGGTTATGCGCACGTGTCAGGAGGAATTATGCGCAAGTGTATTAGTGATAGTCCTATGATTGTGGTTGGGTTTCGGCCCATTTCACTCACCATTCCGGTGGGTCCGGGTTTGATCCCCGCACGCACCTTTAATTTTTCGATATTATGTGTGTATTATAAATTATTACTTTCTCCGGGAACGCGCGCACTTGGCCATCGTGGTGGCCTCAATCCTCACTCGAGAAGAGAGCGAGAGACCGAGCGAGCTGGATGATGATGTGTCCGATGGAACACTTAAACTTTGCCATCCATTGTCAATTTCTGAATGTTAGTTCCAAGTTTGCGGCACTAATAACTACAAAGAAGTTTGTTAATTATTTCCCGAGTATGATATGAGAGTTTGTTAACGTTTGTAGAGTGTACTCTCAGTGCAAACATACTTCATAATATTAAAGGAGAGTGAGTACCTATATTTGACAGCACGGGGGGGGGGGGGTAAATTTCCTTACTTTTACTGACAAGTGGAAGGGATAAGAGGTTAGGATGACTAACTTGGCTCACGTAATACTTGACCGGTGTTCTAAGCGTCCTAAGCGATGGTAAAGGCGCCGAAAGCCCCGGTGTGTGGAAGTGAGCCGATAGTGGGCGTGTCTGTTTGTGGCAGTAGGTTTTTGTTGTATGAAATGTTTATCGTAATTTAGGATTCGTTACGTATGTACTTGTAATGCATCAGTTTGTTGATATTGTGACGCTTTTACACGTATTGTATCATATTGTATTAAATTATTAATAAATCTGTATTTTAGTATACAATATTTTATTTCTACCTAATATGTGATTCCTACTCACAAATCCAGTGTGTTTTGTTTATTGAATAAAAGTAGCGAACGAGCGTGCAGGCCACCTGGTGCTAAGTGGTCACTGCAACTTATGGACATCCTCTTGCAACTTCAGGCAGTATCTTAATCCTACCTGAAGTCGAAAATAGATGCGTTGCTACTTCTGAAGACTAAGATGGTCGCCTCGTATTTAGTGAACTCCGATATCCACACCCTCTGTCCGAAACACGATAGATTGCTTCACGGTAGATTTGGGTGTGGCAGTGGTACTTCCCCGGGCGGCAGCGCACCACCTACATATAAGATTATCTATTCCTTTTGTACGTAATGATTATATAGTATTATTATTCTATAGAGGTATTCTCTATGGAGAAAACTAGCATGCAACCGCAACCTGAACAAGGGACGTTCTAGGAAAACAATAATAATAAACTGTTACTAGAAATGTTTTTTATTTATTAGTAACATTATACTAAAATAGCATGTTTACTATTTATCTATATTCTCAAATATCACAGGCGGCTATAACATAGGGAAATATCACTGTAGGCAAATGACTTCTATAATTGAAGCGACGCTAATTCACAAACGGTTATACATAAAAAAAAAAATCTTTTAAACAAATCCTATTGAAAATAACAAGATATTAAAATGCTACTTGAATAATTTATAAGTACATGTATCTTATAAAAGTTATATATTACTTATTAAAAATTAGTAATAATTTTTTTCTAAATTTGATTTGTACCTATTTTTTGTTTATGTTTCCCCATAAACCCTTTAAACTAAGTAATCCTTAATATAATACTTGTAATGTTAATTAAATTACTTAAAGTTTAGTTACACTAGAAGTAACGGTGTTCAAATACAAACAGTTACATTTGAAACCGTGCCAGTCAATGTTTCAGACTACCCGCATTAAGAAAGTTATATAATTAGGACTAAGTATTTACAACTTTTTATAAACTCTTAGGAATACTAAGTCATGAACAAGTTTAAATGTTTTCCTAGCTCTTATAACATTAGTAATTCGTATCATTCGTACTTAACATAACCATAGACACATTTGTTTTTTAAATATTTCAAAGTAGGCCTACGTAAATTGTAAACAATCGATTTATATATTAACAATGTGTTATTTATAGTTTAAATTGTTTATTGATATTATATAAACGTTAATCGTAAAAACATGACAATTTTTTTGGCTGTAAGACATTGGTCAGAATAAGATTAACTTATAGATAACAAATATAACAGCTTTAATAAAATCACATTAAGTACATAATATGGTACGTTTAAAATCGAGAGTCAACTAATACGAGTACTAATTACCTTTCTATAATCTTTGCCTAGTAAAACTTTTTTACCTAAAAAGTTTAGCAAACTGGTTCCTGGTGACCAAAACTTGTTCCTTTGGTGTGTCCTCCGAAGGTTCTACCTTATGAATAGAGCCTGGACGAACTTCTGCAGCGGCAGCTCGACCAGCAGGTGTAGAGGCAGCGACGCCACGTACGTTAAAGCCATCGTCACGAACAGGTGGCCAGACTGGAAGTATCCAAAAGCAGTTGTAAACTGTTTAATTAATTAAAAGTCAGATCTACATATGTATATCAATACAAATGTACTGTGTCACTTTCAAATGAAATAATATTATTAAGACAAATTATTAAACATTAATTACGAAGAGTTTAGAAATTCAAATAATTGTTTAACTTTTTATTTCCCTTTAGCAAGATTTTGTTCTGCATTAATCTGCATAGTAGGACATGCCATTGCATTGATCTCGCAGCCTGAGGTGTGTACCCCTCCTTCCCAAATATAAACGCATACTCACAATCTCGTAGACGGAGGCCCTGGAGGGCGTGGTCTTGACGGCGAGCTGCGTCAGCGTGAAGCTCCAGTGCACCATGAGCACCGACAGCGACATGCGCGACAGCGCGCGCCAGCCGCCCCACGCCATCATGCGCCAGGCGGCACCTGTAACAAGTACTCGACTATGCCACTAGCCCGTTCCCCACAAACCTAGACTAATTTTTAATGCTGTATTATTATAAATCAATTAAATTGACTTAATAAACTTGCATAATTAAGTTACTGTTTTAGCAAATTTTGAAAATGTCAAAATTAAATTTTTTATTTGCGAACTAAAGGTTTGTGAGAACAAGCCTACATCTTTATTAGGTTATAATTAACATAATAGGTAGATATATGTTCAGTTGTAAATAAAAATTGATAATCTATTTTGAGGGTTGGCAAGTAGATAGGTAGGTGCCATATATGATATGCAGAAGTGTCAACGGGATAGTTAAACTTAATCCACAAGGCTAACATTTTAGGGGAATAATCTTCAATAATTTAAAAAGTAAGTATATGTAAACAGCCCGCCTATTCAGGCTTGCAATTTTTTTATTAGCTTTAATGTTAGTAACAGGTAGGTACCTATATAAACAACATTTGGTACTTTAGTGTATTATAGTTTTTACGATGGAGTGAAAACAAAATGAATCTAAAATTACTAAAAACGCTGGTTTCTGGATCCCCTTATAAACTTTGTAACATTTTATTTTTATTTTTTGTTGTAATAACGGCCATTGCAGTAATGTTCTGTAAAATTTCCATTATCTACCTATTTTCAAGATAGGACATCGAAAGGACTGGGAAGCTTATTAATAGGGTTGCATTTACACCTGTCAGGCATGGAACCTTCAAAAAGGAAAATAAAAACCAAAAAAGCTTCAAAATCCAAGCCCTACAGCTATCGGTAAACGTGTACAAATTTATTTAATCTGTGGGTTTTATCAATGTATCCTCACGCTATCAATTTGCACAATCGTTTTATTGGCAACTTTTGAATATTATTATCATATTATATTAGGTGACATAATATGATAATAAGTACTAATAACAAGTTGCTGATATTGATGAAAGCCAATGTCAATTATTTATTTTGAAGCCTTTAAATGCTTTATCTTAAATATTTAGGTTATACATTTATGCTGATGTATAGCTTGCAAATATAGTTAATATTTACATATTGGCGACAGGCTGTCGCTCCCCGGGAACTACCACCGCCACCTCCAATTCTATTGTAAAGCAATTTATTGTTTCGAAGGGTGTGGTTGCCGGAGTTCACTAAATACTACGTCGTACGTGTATGTGAGCAGTGGTAGCGCCGAGTGCAGTAGCGATGCATCTCACGGTGCGTTGCTGCGCTCCGGGATCAGGATACACACCTCTAATATAAGGGCTGTAGGCATCTACTACTTTCTGTTTGAAAGTAACATAGTATCATTGCTTCACATTAGAAATAACTCTGCCTTTAGGTACATCTCGACTATATCAGACTTCCACCTGTTAAGTGTCCGGGACTGATCAAAATACTCACTGTCCACTTTAAAGAAGAAGCCGAGCATGGCCGTGGCCACGATGATGGCGAACACGGGCCGGTCCACGGCCGCGTACAGCGCCACGCCCGGCGGCCAGCTGGCCTCCTTGACGTAGTACCCCGCCACGATCCACAGCAGGATGCCCGGCACCGACAACCGGTACACGATCCGGAACCACTGGGAGAACGCTAATTAATTAATGTAACTGTTTCATTTGACGACCCGTGTGGTGTACTTACCATGCCGGTCCACAATTCGAAGCGCTGATTCTCCGCAGGGCAGAACTTTAAGTTATGAATTTAGATTTGTGTTCCTGGTTTGGGTGTAAGAGAGATTGACTTCGTGTGTGTCCATGGTACCCACGACACAGGATCCTAGAATCCTAGTGTGGGGCTCTGAGTGTGAAGCGTACATTGAGTAAAGTTGAAACGTACCGCCGCCACACCTCTCTCTACCGTGGAACTATTAGCGGTGAAACAATTAGTTTCAGTCAGAAGTGTGTGAATGTTGATAAACTATACCTTTAGCCGGTAGCAACGTTTTTAGTTCTCAGGAGTCCTCTTGATTGGACTTAACAATAGAGTATAGTATAAACTTCTCCATGAACTACAAAAACTAACTAACAGAGACTATTATAGTGCCAGGCAAAAGTAACTTTGATTTTATAGAATCTTGAAGAAACACTATCAAAACAAATAAGTACACATGTATATGTTTGCGACCAGCACCCCGCCACTGCATTTCCTTCATATTCCTAAGTATTTTTAAATCTATTCAGATTATATTCCCTGAACCATGAGAGAAGCAATAGTAAGTCAATAAATAAGTAACTAGTAATAGTATAGTAAGTAAACAATAAAAGTCCGGTAAATTATAGGCCGTCGCCCGGGGAAGTACCATCGCCACACCCAAAAGTACCGTAAAGCAATTTATTGTGTTTCAGAATGAAGGGTGTTGATGCCGGAGTTCACTAAATACGAGGCGACCGTCTTAGTACTCAGAAGTGACACATTTATTTGCGGTCTCAGGTAGGACTAAGGTAATGCCTGAAGTTGCCAGGGGATGTCAACAGGCATACTCGTTTGCTACTTTTATTCGATAAAATAAGGAAATGACATTCTGCAACATTTTTTAATTAGGGTACGTACACAAATGCCACCGTAGAACCCCATAGAACAATAATTAGAATAGCTTTTTTCAAACGTAAAGATTCGTTTAAATTTTATTTTGAAAAATGTAACCAAAAACAATATTCATCCAAACACTAGGAAGTCCATTGGAGCTAGAGCTAGAGAGTAGAGCTACCTTTTTGTGATCAAGTTTGACGCCATCCTTCTCCAGGTCGTAGTAGAGGAAGGCCACGAGCAGGCCCAGCAGCGCGGCGGGCAGGCTGCCCCACGGCGCCGTGTACAGCCAGTTGAACGAGGGCTCGCCCGTGTACTGGTGCCGCATCAGTCTGCGGACAGGGAGTTCTGGTGAAGGAGTGGCGCTGGCAGGGCCGGGTGGCGGTGGCTCGTGATTGTTTCATTGGAGGATTGGGAAACACCTTTTGACTGGCCTCGTGGTCTAGTGGTTAGCGAACCTGACCTGGTTCGATCCCCACCCCACAAATGTTTGTGTGATGAGCACGAATATTTGTTATGTGTATTGTTCTATATAAGTACCTATGTATTTACAAAAAAAAAAGTATTTACGTAGTAAGTATATCAGTTGTCTGGTTACCATAGCACAGGCCTAGTAGCCTAGTTTGGGCTCAGAGGACCGTGTGTGAGTTGTCCCAAGATATTTATGTATGTAGGAATTACCAGGACAAGCAGGTACCTACTATAATGACACCTAAATGGTAACTATAACGCTACAGGTGATGTTGCCACCGCTCATACATAACTTTAAAACACAACTCTAACACAAAAAGACTGTGAGTTTACTCAATCAATGGATTTTTTTATATTAAATTCATTATAAACTACGAGAACTATGACATCCTTCTAGCAAGGCTATGACGTCATACGTATGAATCAACTTTTAAAATTCATTTTAGATGACTACAAATGTTAATTATAGTAGATTTCGTTTGTTAACAAGTTACCTATATACCTAATGTTAAAAAAATAAATAAGGAAACGCGAAGACTACGAGTATTTCTGTGAGAGAATATGTTTGTATGTATGTAGAGAGGTGCAGAAACTGTTCATTCCTGATAAGCTGAGCTGGTCACGTGACGTCCCGCGACTCTTGACGTCAAACCACATAGATTTTTTATAATTAGCGTCGTTCACTGAATAAATTACTACTATAAAAGGCGAGCTAGCAAAACTTACATCAGAAATCCTTCTAACATGCACGTATTAGATATGATATTAGTACGTAATCAACTAGATACAATACGTACGAGACACTACCGGCTCTTTTTACAGAACCAAGTATAATGTGGTACTAATTTTATGGCGTACTTTCAACCTTTACTCAACCTCGTTGAGTTCAGCGTTCGTTGAGTTTGCCTGTTAGCTGAGCTTCAGCCATAAAAAAAAAATATTGATAGAGTTTATTTGATCTAATCGAGTTGGCCCGCGGATTATCACTAAATTTAAAACATATACATAAGTACATTTGGGTTTTAGACGGACGCACCACTTTGCTTAAAAAAATGGGACAACAATAAAGTGGAAATTAAGATTATCCGATTTTAACAGATTTTATTCTGTTCAAACTGTACATAAGTCTGTTTAAAATTGTAACACAAATAAAGTTGTTCTTGTTATTCTTGAGAACAGAAGTTCCCCTTAATATAGCACGCCGACATCCACGCCTGCAGTGCGATATGCAATCCATACATGCAATATAAAAAAAGTATGTTCTACTCACTCTGGGTAAGTAACGAAGAGGATAGGCTTCAGATCCCAGATGTAGGCGATGGTGAAGTTGGCAGCGACGGCGGCGAGGAAGAGCGCGGCGAGCAGCCGCGGCGCCGCGCGCCTCCGCCCGCCCAGCGCCAGCGCCAGCAGCGCGCCCAGCGCGTACAGCTGCATGTCCACCGCCAGGAACCTGCCCGAGAGTAGTGACGTCAAACTAATGAGGACTCTGGCCGGATGTAGTGAGAGGAACTTGTTTTACTTGTTTGTTGTTCAAGTCTCATTATTATGTAGTGATGGAACTCCTAATTTTATATAGATTTCTTAAACTTATGGCATGCTCTATCAATATTATTTTCCTATCTTAAATATGAATCAACTGTAAAGGCTAAAACAAATTGTGTTTTCGACTTTCTTGATTTCTTCTCCCTTATATTTAAATTTTAAGACATTCTTTAGGTATTTTTGGCAACATTTCGTTATAGCCCACCGCAGTATAATTACTAAAAGATTGATTAAAGTTGCCAACAACAACAAACTAATTGTTATATACGAATATGTATAAAATCTTTGCCTGAAGTACAGTTGACCGTGAAGACATAATAGGCACGTCAGTAGCCCCTGTCCAGTTGCAACACATCTACCTCTAGTTTTGATGATACAAGTAAATAATGCTTAAGCGCAGTTGGTCAACTTTAAAACAGTGGCTTTACCAAGTCTGCAGCAGACACTTGTCGTCGGGCTGGATGAAGTTGTGCAGGTAGAGCGCCTGCACCCACCACTTGCGGCGGCAGCGCGCGCTCTCGGCGCGCACCGTGGCCCACAGTGGGCCGCTAGACGCCGCGCGCCACCACGTCGCCGCCAGCCCCACCACGAACATGTGCACTGGGCTCATCCTGCGAACGGAGGGATTAAAACATACACAATATGCTTTTACGCTTATTCAAGTAATAGATAAGCAGGATTTTAGTCATATTTAACCCTCTTTTGGGGCTAATTGACAAACTGTCCAGGGGAGCATATTAGTCCGTTGTCACTGATCGCCCCTGTGTCGCCGCACACCGCTGCCCACGGACCTGGGCGCTCAGCCGCCGCGCATTACTGTGTCGTGTTCTCTCCACGCTACAAGATACTACTCCTGAACGACATACTCCCTTCGCGCTATGCGTCTTTTGGCAGTTTTAAATTTACATTTTAATATATCTCAGAAAATCTGTATTTCCATAGCAAGTTTCTAATCACAATCTATTAATTTATTAGCTTTTAGTCCACAGCTGGACATAGGCCTCCCCCGGTTTAGTGTCACAATACTTCTCCATAATCACCAACTGTACGTAGTACCAACCTGGAAATTCTCTGCAGCATGACGCTAGGGAAGAGCCGCAGACCCTTCTCCGGACACTTCTCCCTGTGCAGCAGCAGGTTGTAGGCCAGCAGGAAGGACGACAGCATGATGAACGTCTGCACGATTACTGAGCCGTTGTGTAGAATCGTCGCGAGGGGATGCTGGCTGGCCTGGGAAGGACAAGCACATATTCACAAGAGTTCTGACAGCTCAGTGTTTCAGAAATTAGAATATTGTTGAACCGTATGCTGGCTATCCAAAGCTCATGTGTCCGTGTGCAATATGTTCAATGATCCCTTAGCGTCGCCTCGCGCCGCCGCAACACACTGGCCATAATATATTATTACGTGGGCATGGTCTGCGACTTCATCTCATGTATTTACATAACAATTAATGCTAAATTGTATGAGGCTAGAAGCTCACCTCACTGGACGAAGCCTTGGCCTGTTTTGCAAATTTTATTTTAATTTGTCTTAAAACCAAATTAGTATGTGCATGACTAGTGTGTGTATGTGAATAATTTTATTGACACTTAATAAGTATACAGTGTTTCTAATGTCCGTGGTATATAATATTAAATTAAAATATTATTTAAAAGATAATTGGCAAAATAACACGTTGCTCGGATAGAAGCTGTGGGTGAAAATGTTTTCAATTTGCCCGAGCTCCAGGCGGGCGGACGAACGCTCTCACGGGCTCTACGAATAACATAATAAAAATATATTTTCATCGCCAAACATATATTTACATAATATCTTTTTTTTTTTTATATAATACGTTGGCCAAGTGGCCATGTCGCAGTTCAATGGCATCTAACCAATTAAACACGAACGGTCGCCGAACAGGTTGGTAAACTATCGGATATCCATTGATGCGTGTTAATACATTTTAACTAATATCTCATTAGCATTATATCTCATTGGCGTTTATCCGTGACTTTTTCCGCGTAGATTTTATTACAAAATGGTGAAATTTCCCGAAAGC
>DWNH01001049.1:0-12296 GCA_018249895.1 Tiana niger
AATTTTCATAATAATCGGTCCAGTAGTTTTTGAGTTCATCGATGACATACATACAAACATTCATTTTTATATATAGAAAATGTTTGTGTTATAATCTCATCTTATTTTATCATTAAATACAATTGGAGCGGAGATAAATTAATTATCACCTACTCTTTGGTGAAGGAAAATATCGTGAGGCAACCTGCTTGCTTGAGAATTTTACAACAAATAAAAATTCTCGAAAAAATTCATGTGAAGTCCACAAACCCGCACTAGGCCAGCGTGGTGGACTGTGGTCTACATCCTTCTCACTGTTTTCAATGTCGAATATTTCAACACATACAGAGTATAACAAACATAACGTAAATATTAGTGTCTAGAACAAAATAACATAACAGAGGTTACACTTGCAACACCTACGCGAAGTTAAATGCGAATACATAATTTATGTAATTACCATCAAAAATTATATTTCCTAGGAATTCGGTTCAAGAGCTTCGAAAATAAATAGAGTTACGGAAACCAACTGTTGAACGCTTTGTTTGAGTTTGGTCTAAGTTATAAACTTTTCTCGATAGATTATTGAATAAATCTTTACCTTTATCTTTTTCACAAATCTCACGCGGCTCACGTTCTCACGTTGCTAAAATAAATAAATAAATATCTTGAGACAATTTACACACGGCCATCTCATCTCAAATCAGGCAGAGCCTGTGCTATGGTAACTAGAAAACTGATAAACATACATAAATAATTTTATTTGTAAATACACACTTATGTACTATGTATGTATAGTTAACCATACATCCAGACACATCAAATATTCGTGCTCCTTAGTTCTACCTGAGATCGCAAATAGATGTGTTGCTACTTCTGAGGACTAAGATTTTGGTTTCATATTTAGTGAACTCCGGCCACCATATCAAATTCACTAAAGGAGTTCTTTTGAAAATCATTGAATTGCTTTACGGTAGATTTGAGCGTAGCGGTAGTACGTCCTTGTGCGATGACCTACCACTGTTGCAGTACTTTTGAAAATAATTGTTGTTAAAAAAACGTAGGATAATTATATTTTTTAATTATGTTAATAGCACATCTTAATTTTATAAAGTTTCAATGCAATGGATACGAGTTGCCGTGATCTTATTAGAAAGTAGAAACTCTCGAAATATTTTACAATGTATGTCAGTAAATAGGCAGTGAGATGACCTTGGCATACGTCATTCACATCTCTGAAAGCAATAACATATTTTAATGATAATGTTTTTGTAAATCAGAGAGAAGATTTAAGCAGAAGTAAGAAGGCTGGATAAAATAAGAACTAGATTGTGTTTAAAATAAAGGTAATATGAAAAGTTCTAAATCTATAGATAATGTTAAAACGATTTAGTGTTATTTAAAAAAAATGTTACTAACAATATTTTAATTTAATTGATTTTCATACATTTCATGTCAAGCAATAATAATAGTCTAAAATATAATAATAGTGAACGTATGTACCTATCTCTCTTGAATTGGACCACAAGCAACCTATTCTAGGTAAATATTTGAAACCCATTGCAGCAGTCATTCGCCTAGTTTCGGCTGTAGGTCGGACTGAGTTAGGTTACGGGGTATAACTATGTACCTACCTCTTTTTGGGTCAGATCTGTTTCGTGGTGAAATTGAGAGTGATTTTACACGGTCATTTTGTAGAGAACTCGTGTGGTGTAGTGGTTACCATGCCGGTCCACCTTTCGAAGGGTGATTCATAATTCATAATCCTTTATTTTGCTAGAAACACAGGATTATTAGCATTGGGATGGTAGCATTATCTATGTACACTAGCTTACGCCCGCGGCTTCGCCCGCGCATTATTCGGCTGTTAAAGAATTTTTATGCAAAATTTGAAGTAGATTGGACCAAGGAATTACGTTGTCCCATACAAACTTTGCCCCCGTTTTTCACCCCCTTAGGGGAAGAATTTCGGAAAACCCTTTCGTATCTGATGCCTACGTCATACAAAGAACACACCGTCCAAGTTTCAGGTCTCTACGATCACCGGTTTAGGCTGTGCGTTGATCAGTCAGTCACTAGTTCAGGACAAAGGATTTTATATACATATTATATAGATAGTTGCGTGTGTTCAGCCTCTTTATAAATGCAAAATTTGATGAATGAGTGATGATGATGATGATTTTGATGAATTTATGTTCTATGTTATGATCTAAAAATTGTTTTTCCATTTTAATTATCAATTGATTTGTAGTAATTTAATAATGAATTGTATTTATTTATTTATTTATTTATTTAAGTCAGCAATTTGTTAACAGGTTGACCCAAACACAAATGCGATATACATATAATGGAATAACAAATTCATACATATAGAAGTTTAAGGTTTATGTGGGCACATGTGCGAGGCAACAAGCGAGGAATCGCCAATATGTTGTCTTTTTTATAACCGTTATTTATTAATAATAATTGTATATTAAAACTTATAAATCACACAATTATACATAAGCGTAAGTTCTACATAATAAGTAAGTCATGTTTAAGCATTTATATACCTACTTGGCGGAAACGCCATGGATTTATGAGGTTTTATGATATCTATTGATTGTGTAGTAAATGAACCAAGAGATTCAATTTGAAGTGCATCTATAGGACAGCGTATGGATCAGCTTGGATAGTTCTTCGAGATACTTACACAATAAAATTGGAAGTTGGCACAGAAGATTTTCCTTTGAATGCGATGAAGTATTAACCAATATTTTTACAATTTTCCACTACTGCTAGCCGCTTGGTGGTCTAATTCGGACCTGATTTTTGAACAAAACAATTGATCCACGAATAATCTCAATCAAACTAACATCTAATAAACTTAAGTAGTTTAAACTTGGTTACTTATTTGAACAGAACTTTTTTATCGTCAGGAAAACTCGGCGTAAGTTATGTCGGTGTATAACTGACTAAAACCCTGACGATGTTCCACGCTTGCGCACACTTCCGTGACTCCGCCATCCGGCCGAGCCGGACCCACCCTGGGTAGCTCTTTGCTAACAACACCGATATCGGCATGCCGAACGCAAGCCCGCCGTCCATCCTGGGACGTCAAACGTGTGACAGCGAGTAGGTAATCCCGTTATGGAGACAGATCTTGTACATGCCATATGCTACCAGCTTTTCTTCTTGGACCTGCGACCGTCTTTCCTGCCGCCTTATAAATAGAGCTGCTCCAGCTAGCCCAGACATACCAACCAAATAAAAGTAACCCTTAACATCTAGGAATTGTCAGAAAACAGTAATTTGTCGACATTCTGTAGAATAACGGTGCAGTCGCACACAGTGCAAGTGAAAGCCGTCCCTCCTTCCTCGTAGGCGCGGGATCAGATACGCCAATTTGGTTGCTATGACAACGAGAGTGCGAATGCGCCGACTTTGAATCAACGCACCGCCCGGAACTGCACATAATGCAGCTCGATGTTGAATATTGCCAGATACGAGAAAAGTATGGATTAGTAAAGGAGGGTACACATTGCTATATAGATAATACGTGGATATGGAAATAAATACTTTTAACGCACTGCTGTATATCAACTATCATGAGTGGGAAAGTCTTAGAGATATGTTGTCATTCATACTTACACCATTAATGCTCTTGCTGAAGGCTGCAGCTACTAATCCGTGTTTCCATCCCATATGAGTGCCATGTGAGGTCGGGGCACTTAAAATTTCCTTACTAGGTTTCACCTATCGACTCGAACCGCAAGCCAATGCGATATATCGCACGCTTAGTATTAATGTGACCGAATCCGAAAAAACGTTTTTTTGGTAAATCGCAAAAAACGATTTGCAATCAGGACTTCAACTGTTTATTTGGCTATAAATGTCACAATATCTTGATTTTACAGTTTAAGTTTTGTTTTTTTAATAGTATATGAATTAAAGTTTTAGATGAAAAGTGTAATTTTTTAATTTTTTTAATTAAATATTATTAATTTTAATTATTACAAACTGTCACAATTGTTAGGTCTTTTGAATACTAATTTGTGGTTTATATATCAAAAAGTATGAAGACCTACTTTACTTTAAACCATTTTAATATTAAAAACACAAACTAATTAACTGTACATTTTAGGTTTAAGCCAGTTTATTACTCAAAATGATAACGAGATTTTTCAGTTTGGTCTATTTATTAAGAAGTCAAATCAGTACAAAAGAACAATTTCGTATTAATAATCCAAAAAATGACAGCCACTGTTCCACTTATGTTACTAGAACCAAAAAATTGTACAACTAAATAATATAAATGATTTTTTTTAACTTAAAAAATACAATATTGTTTGTTTAATATAATTATTTCACATTTAAATGTTACAGGACTTTCAAAGTAAATAACTATAAGTAAATAAGAAGTTTTAATTCTAATAAGGTACTGGTAATTATTAGTTATCAGTCTCATATTATTCCTGCTTGGATTATATCAGTTCCAAAAGCCTCTTTTACTATTTTAATTTTTAGATAATTATACTTATATATCTAACCTCAACAAACAAAATGGTATGTAAGTATGGTAACGAGTATAAAAATCTATATAATAAAACAAAAATAGATCTAAATAGTATTAAGAAATTATCAATCAGTCTCAATGATAGTAGGTTTTACATAACCCACATCTCTTTATCTTACATAATTAGTAATATAAATTATCACAAAAAATATAGAAATCACATTCTCAATGACTAACTTCTTACTTAAATTATAAAATTGAATTATAATAATCATGATAAAAACTGGGTATCAAATTTTTAGCAATTAACTCGCGCAAATCTTTTTTTTTATTCTCGCTCAGTACTTGTTTGCCTACATAAGCCTTACTTAGTGTTAATTCATCTAAAGGCAACATTTTAGTTCGCCTGTTTCTGACACACACCTCAGAATAATTCTGCTGTTTATATGATTCTTTAATAAAAAAGGAAAATGGGTTATTTTTAGATACTTTAATCATTTTTACGTCATTCCATACAATGCTTTTCCCATCTTTAGTTTTATTAAAATTATACCCCCAGCTTTCTTGTAAATTTTTAAAATTATAAAAGTTATTGAAAGTGCATTCATTAACCATAAATTTACAACCAGATTTCCTTGCATTTTTTATTATTGGTATATATTGATGGGGGGAATATATTGGTCCAGATTTTAAATTCTTTTTAATTTCCTTTTCTATGAGGCTGTGTATATTGTCAGCTTCATTTTGGGTATGACCTTTAATTAAATATTTGTGTGTGATAGAATTTATATTCAAATGTGTCACTGCATAAAGATAAACTGTAACAATATATTTGTTCTTATTTTGCCCTCCGCAATTATCCGAATACAATATCAGATCAATACCTTTATCAGTAATCTCTCTGGATTCATTGCAAATATATTCAAAATAATTTAATAAACATGACCCTATTTCATTGGCACCTCTTTTTGCGTCTGTTTCGGTCCAAAAATAACACTGCACATTGTTGTAAGAATTCTGAATTTTACCTTCTTCTTTTTTGTTCAAAGAGGCTACAGTGAAATTATAGCTATTAAGTTTACTTTTGTAATAGAATGCTGAAGTATCGCCTTTAGGAGTTTGGAGAACTGCTTGAAGATCAAATATTATTACTTTACTATTGTCATCAATTTTGCATCGATCATTATACTTTTCCTGTCGGCTGAGGGCCTTTTCTTCCAAATGGCGGTCATATTTTTCTTGGATAGCATTTTTTTCTTCCGCTGATGAATTTTGGAACTGTAAACATAGGTCGCACTGATCCTTACGTGGACGAAAAAATGAAATATTAAATTGAGTAGTAAAAACTTTATAAAATGTGCAATATTTTCCGGCAGGCTTATTTTTTTGTCTTTGTATATTTTCAAAATCTTTAAAGAGATCGACTATAGTTTTACCACCATCTATGAACTCACGTGTCGATGACTGGCGTGTGTAATGGGAATCTGTTCTTGGAATAGAATTAATAAATTCTTTGATGTCAGAAATTAATACTTCATCTGATTTATGATTACTAGTCATACCTCTAAAATCAGTCTTTAAAATCCCATGTTCATCAGTCTTACTTTTGACCGTACGAATCATACGATCAGATATATCCAACGTATTAAGGAAAAAAGTTTTGCAAACACGGATCGCATGACCATCAATGATAAAATGAAATGCTTTATTGCCATTTCTTGGTACTAAAGCATTGGTATATCTGTATCTGGGTGTAATATTAGTCAAACATGACAAAATAAAGGATCGCTGATTATGAATTTCTCCAATTGCCCAATATGTATCGAAAATAGTTTGCCTTTGAACAGAATTAATCTTCGTACTACACCGCAATTTGCATGTATCCTTGCATGGTGGTTTGAGTTGACGAGCTTTAGTTATTTTATTTTTGCTATTAATGTATGTTTTTCCCAAATTTCTTAATTTTTTGGCTTTAACCTGTTTCCAATTTTCTGGTTGCCTCGTACGCTTCCTACCTTTAGTCTTAGTAATATCTGCAACGTTGTCTACTGGAATCACTGCTAAAGATAAATCTTGTCCTTCTTGATGTAACTGTCTTGTCTCCTCAGGTGTGGTATTTTCTTTGTAATGAGGTTCATCGCTGGAGGTATCAGATGATGAAGAACTGGAGTTTGATGTAGACGAAGAACAACTACTACTAGAACTCGCACGTTTAATCACCTTTTTATCAGCTTGTATAGCAAAAGTAGGATCATCATCACTTAAATCAGCGTCGCTTTCTTCAGGATTAACAGGTGAAACGCGATAATCTACAGGAGTTCTTTTGCGGTCTTCAGTGACTTTAAAATACTCTGCAGCATCCAGGTATTGACGATTTTCTGGTTTATTTTTAACATCACACAACATCTGTAAGTAAATACGAGAGGTAAATAAGAACATAGTATAATATGAAGTAATATACAAACTAAACAAAAATAAAGAGTACCTACCTGGACGTCATAACTTTGAGTCGGAGTAAAATCACTACATTTATCCGACCCATCGGATGCTGTATTTGTCTGCAAATAACAATAATAATAATTTAAGTGGGTTAATATCTATTGGGTAGTTATAGAAGAATTCGGTACCTTTAATTCAATGATTTCATACCTGATTGTCTAGATCTTGAGGATTATCATTATTGTTAGCCTGAAGAATTAACTCAAGAATTTTTTTTGATCGCGAAGACATCCTAAAAAATTAAAAAAAATTAAGTCCAAAAACAAACTAGCTATTTCTGTCAAATATTTAGTTTTAATATGACACATTCCTGAACAAAATCACCATTACCTCCTCCAATCACCAAAAACATGCAGTACTCTTAATAAAGCACAAACCCATTATTGAATGTGACTCAAAAATGTTATCAATTTTTTGTATTAAACAGACTTAAACACTAAACGATATATGAGTACAAATAACTTTGACTACATTTTTATTAAAAAACTGTCTTAATTACTAATGTGATCACGAAATGTTATTGGTTTTTAGTTTTAAACAGACTTAAAACCAAATGCACTATAAAATTATGAAACAGTTTTATAATTAAAAAGCCTCATTTTGTAAAGAGTCAAAATATTACAAAAAATAATCATAAAACTTACCTTACATATCAGTATAAGACAAACTTAAACACGAAAATGTCACTTTTAAAATAAACGAACAAATGTTTACTTTACAACGATTGAACGAACACTGAATACGTCTGTGCTAAACCAAATTATGTCACGAAAGACGCGAATGTGAAAGAGACCGACAATTTGTAAAAGCAGGATAACACTACTTTTTGAAAAGTTTCTTAGCGTCATGTCATAGATGGCGCTCTAAGAATGATTATGAGTAATCTAACTCATTTTCGTTAAATTTCGGATTCGGTCACATTAATACTAAGCGTGCGATATTGTCAGCGAAACTGAAATGGTTGGACCGTGACAGTTTGGTCGGTATGGATGTTATTTTAATAATTTTATACGGTTCGCTTACTCCTTCTTTTAGAGGGAACTTTAGAATTAATACGTTTATATAATTATAGAGTTCTATGAACTTCACCTTGTAGAGTTCAATATGTACCTAATCAGAATAAAATCGTTTCACTTTTTGCTGTGTATTTCAGGGCTTTGATAACGCTCACCAGTAAGTAGTTTCAAACATTTTTAAACTGCTAAAAAAAATATACAAGCAATATCTTAATTTTACACTACGCAGTTGAGTGGTCTGGTTGCCAGGGAATTCATACATAACGTACTATCGAACGATGGTTTCATGAATGCGGGCAGCGTGGGGCAGCTCCATAGTCAGTAGTCGCATTTAGTACCTACTAGTAGTTTACATTATTTTAATTTGAGATACACGCTTTACTACAATACATACATATATGTATGAGCCATAGATAAATATGACTGAGAAAGATACGTCGGTTAATCGTATCAACTCAAATATCAAAATAGATTTTCAAATTAGGAGCACGAAAACCATACACGCGCCTCATTAGGATTTTCATATTTCCACATTCTTCAAAACTCTTTTTTCTATTCTGAACTTGCAAAAGCTTAGTAAGTCGGCAATGCTGTTGCATAATCAAGTATTCCAATTAAAATGTATAAACAATCAATTGAGACAATACAATTTCTTTTCTCATGTCTGGTATAGCAGCTGTTCTGTTTTACGTCGCTCCTTACACAATATAACTACCAGTCGTAACATTTTTACACAATCTGACATTTAGATTATGAGGAGAGACGCTAATTAAAACCACTCGTGCAGCATCAACTCGTCTGTTTTGTTCATCTGTTGCAATCGTGGAAACAAGTAACATGTGGGTGCGCGTGCGGGGACTCGGGGGAGATACGAGTACTGTTTGTATTCAATGTTTAACCACTCTATTTAGAAATTCAAAAAAATTCGCAGCTTTTTACTAGAGAACATCGGACGAGCTAGATACAATAAAAATATCATGTCGTTAAAAACTTACAGCGAATTGCTTGTAATTTTGCAATGGAAACTTTATTAGGTGGTAGGCTGCCGCTTGGGGAAGTACCACGGCCACACCCAATTCTACCGTAAAGCAATTTATTGTGTTTCGGAAAGAGGGTGTAGTTGCCGATGTTAAATACGAGGCGACTATCTTAGTCCTCAAAAGTAGCAACGGATCTATTTGCGATCTCAGGTAGGTAAAAAAAAATCTAGTCTCACAATGCAGTGACTGGATGTATAGTAATGTTATGGTTATAAATAGTGAACCTGCTTACGAAGCGGAACTTTATCTTATGAACTCATTTGCATATATAAATATTTTATCATTTCCCATATTTCTCGCACTAATTTTCGGCCGAATTCGTTCATGCTCTACATAATATGCGTTAACAGAATGGCTGCTATGAATACATTACATTTGCATACACCAATTTCTGCGGATCATATGCACATAGTTACGAATATTACTTTGCGTTGACGATTAAATCGTATCAACACACTGAATATTTATGTGATCTGTGTGATGTTTTCTTCATTCAGTTGTTTAATGGTATTATGTCACTTTTTAAAGTAATCGTCTCAAACAATGCTCGTCCATTTTAGATGTATTGGTCGATAGCCATGCGTTATTGCGCGGTGACGAGTCTCGCGTCTGCGCCGGATAGCGCGGTTTCGTAATCCCATATTCCCGGCTTTCGATATTTTCTCCTATAGATTGTTTGATCTATGACATTATTTTGTACGTAGAACTTATATAGCTGTAATATTGGTTCTAGAAGTAAACCAAGCGCGAAAAAATTTCGTAATCCTTTTGGGATATTATCATCACATTAGTTTGTTTGCCTTTATCTTAATATAAAACGTAATAAAAGAGATATAGTAATAACGTATGTGAGAATTTTGGCCATTGTAACCCACCTATACAGCAAGTCATACATAGATATGTACTGTTCCTACGTACACATGACTATATTTTTAAATACCAATATTTTTTATTAAAGCAGGAATTAAGAATTTAGTTTGGACGTGTGTTGGTTATACGAGGACAACAATAGGTATATAAACATTCAGTTCAGACCATATTTACCTTTTCAAGAGTCCAAAATACAGCAATACTTCCTTGCTATATTAAATTTAAATTATATTAGACTAATTAATTACAGAGCAGTTATGTATCAGGTAATATTTGTGACAAACATATTCATACCCATTGTTATACAATTGCAACATCTTTATTTTATTTGTTAATTTTTTTTTATAAAAATATTATTTGTGTGTTGTATTAAAACGGTCCTTTGTTCCCAATATTTCAAAGGGAGTTCGATATTTCGAAAAAGCCACCAACCAACCTGCAATAAAAACACTAAAAATCGTATTCCGTCTCGCTGCCATCAAACATAACCAACCAACTAGGAGCTGCACTTCTCTACATTTTTACGAGTTTTCCATCGCGATTGCAAAACATTGTGTAGCTAAAAAGAGCGTCCACGTGCAAAGGTTTATTTACTTTTCATGAACCATTAAAGTGTGTTCGTTAACTGTGTCATTTCACTTATTTGCTTAATATAGATGATCGACCATCATTCAACATGTTAGGAATGTTAAGACCTACATAATTATGTACATGAAAAGTCTGTTAAAGTTTTTAATATATTTTATTTAATACATTTTTATAAACATAACATGAATGTCTGACGCATCCAACGAAACGACTTCAAATAATATTACACAATAAAACCGTCGATGAAATGTTCAATAAAATACGAAAATAAATTAAAATAGCCTTTATTTACTTTTTCTAGACAGATAAAAAATGTATAACTTTCTTATATCTATTTATAGATGGTTTTTATTCCAAATATGAATGGAAATCAAGATAAGAAATAAACTTACAAATAGTGGAAAATTATTGTAAATTCTATCAAATTTAATATTTGGAACCAGCTACATTGAATGTTGGAGACTACGTCCATGACAACACGGCACAATCGAGGGGACAATATTTTCAAAAGGGTTTAGTCCCCCATCAAGCGTCACGGTTGGTCGGTTTTGTATCTTACTCTCACCCGACTCGACCCGTTCGGCGCGTCCCACGGCTGCTTTATTATACATACGGATTTCAAAATTTCTTTTTTGTTGCTAGTATTTTTATTATTCTCACGCGAAACATTCACATCTACACTTTAATACTTTGAACAGGTTATTTGTTTGAATGTAAACTGTCTAAACTGTGAAGAAAATGAGATTTAAAGAGTCTAATGAAAACGCTAAAAATTTCCGTTTTAATGAAATCGTTGAATTACGTGTGTCTATTGGCTCACTACTGGCTTCAAAAGTAGTCAGCAGGGTAAAAAACAAAGTGTCCCAAAAACGTAAAACCACGTCGAGAAGACAAAGAAGTGATTACAGAAAGTACTGGAGTCGTTGCCACAAAGTAGAAGTGTATTGCACAAATAAAAAGCCTCAATAGAACGAGTCGTCGTCACGCCGCCGCCGGTTAGTGACCTAAATTGGCTTCGTTAGCCGAAAGAAAAACGCCCGAATCACGAGCGATCATAATTAACTTTGTTAAAATCTTAAAAGTATATCATTGCTCGCCAAATGTTAAAACCAGTCCCGACAGTCTACATTTCATCCTTAACTAATAAGCGGACAAAACCCTCATTACGCTCTAAAACCTTCCCCTAAAATATTTTTGAAGATAACACTGAGGTTTTTAAAACCGTAATTAAAAGTGCAACTAGTAGTAGAGAGTTGCAACCGTTTTAGGAATAGGTACATTTAAATTTCGCTTTCAATTCAATTCAATGTTTCAATATTTATTCGTCAATAAGTGTAGGTAAATACATGATGGTTCAGTTATAGAAGATCCGTTACACCGTCCGTTTCAAATTTATGAAACCTTGTTGTAAATGAATGTAATAAAAAGACATTTTTCTTTCACTCGGAAAAGATTTTGACACGCCATGAAAGTCATCTCAATATTTTTTTGAGTGTTCGGGCTTAGACCGTTCTGTGCTTTATAATGAGGTTTCCTAAAAATTCGAATTATTGTCAGTAAGTACCTACTAAAATACTTCAATGATTTACAACGTAACTACAACAACGTAACTACAACTACGTAAACATAGGAAAAGTACCTTCTATTCCAATGTTTATAAAACATTCAGGATATTTTATGGAAGACTTTTATTATTATTTGATGTGACTACGTTCTGACGACACTTGAATTTACTGCTTCCTCGTGCGCTTTTTCTGCCTCGTGTCGCAGTCACGTTCATCATTTGCTATGGTTTTTTCATCAATAGCA